>CAUYUJ010015811.1:57500-152500 GCA_963575745.1 Prorocentrum cordatum | reverse complement strand
TGATGCTGATGCTGGTGGCGATGAAACTGATGATGATGAAGATGGTGATGATGCTTATGATGAATAGGGCGATGTTGATAATGATCATCATGCTGATGATGCTGATGATGGTGGTGGTGATCCGGATGCTGATTCAGACGATGATGGCTGATCGTGATGATGATGATGATGGCGATCCAGGTGATGACGATGATGTTGATGCTGATGATAATGGTCATGTTGATGATGATGATGCTGGTGCTGATGGTGATGCTGCTGATGATGATGATGATGATGCTCATGATGATGCTGCTGATGATGATGATGCTGATGGTGATGATGATGTCGCCGATGTGGGTGATGATGTGGGTAGTGACAAGGCTGAGGATGAGGATGAGGATGGTGGTGGTGATGATGATGCTGATTTTGACGCTAATGATATTGCTGATGCTGCTGATGCTGCTGATGAGGAGGAAGAGGAGAAGGAGGAGGAGGAGGAGGCGCCTCACCCTCCTCCTCGTCGGCCACGTGCGAGGAGGAGGGTGAGGCGAAGGAGGAGCAGGACTGGAGGAGGAGATGGAGTAGGAGGAGGAGGGGGCACAGGAAGGCCGTCACATGTGGCACCTTCACTGTTTGAGGAGCTCTCATGGAACTCGGCTGGGCCGTCTTGGGCTGCCTTTGGCCTCCCGTAAGGCAGTCTTGGAGGTTCTTTGGGGTCCTCTTGGGCCGTCTTGGGGCTCTCTTGGGCCGTCTTCGGGCCCTCTTGACCATATGGTGGGTGTCTGGTGGCCGTGGGACCGTCATGGCGCCGTCTTGGCCAGTCGAAGAATTTTTGTTAAGCAGCGTCGGGTGCCACGAGAGACCCGCTTGGGCCGTCGTGGGGCCGTCCTGGATGCTTCTTGGGCCAACGTGAAGTCCTCTTGAGCCATTTGGGGAGCCTCTCGGGGGCCTCCTGGGCCATCTTGGGAACATCGTGGAGGTCTCCTGTGCCATCTCGAGCTGGCGGGAGCCCGAATGCTCGAGAGTGCGAAAATCACTCAAACACCTCAACAAGATCAATCATCCTGGGCTATTCGGATCCTGTTGGAGCTCCTCTTGTGGCCCTCTTGGGCCCTGACACATCTTGGGCAGTCTTGAAGCCACATTCGGCCGCCTTGCAGCCATCTTGGGCCGTCTTCGATACATTTTGGATCACCTTGGTGTCTTTGGTTGCCTGTATGAGGCGTCTTGAAAGCTCGGGGCGCATCTCCATTGTTCTTAACGAGGGATCGTGGCCTCGCGGGCGCGGCTCCATCGTTTTTGTGCGGTGAAGCGGGGAGATGCTTGTTTTGGGGGGTCTTTTCTTGGAATACAGAACCCTGCCAGACAGTCCTTGGCAGTCTTCCACGCCTCAACGTGCACAAGGCACGGTGATCCCCGCGCCGATCCCAGTGGGCTCAGGGGGGAAGGCATCGACCCTGAATCGCCAACCCATCGCCGACAGGGGCCCCGTAGCCCGCCCTGCCCGGCGCGCGTATTCGCCATCGTGGGCTTATCGTCAATCTATGTCTACGGGCGATTCCGGTCGACCTCGGTCGTATCGGTCATAAGATTGACCCTCGGTGTGTGAGGGTCAATCTTATGTCAATATATAATCTATCGCATCGTCGATTCCAGGTCGACGCTTCCCCTCGACCTCCATTTTCCGCACCTTCCGGACGGCAGATGCCGGGCAGCGGCGGCCGCCAGCGCGGCCGCGGTGGCGGCCGCCGCCGAGGCCTCAACAGGGGTCTCGGCGGCACCTTCTGCGCGGAAGGCTCGGAGGGCGGAGGCCGAGGACCCCCCCGTGGAGGGCCCCGCTTGCCTCCCCAGACATCCGACGTCAGGATTTTCATGCAACGCAGGCCCCCCACCCCTCCCCTCCTCCCTCCTCCTCCTCCTCCTCCTCCTCCTCCTCCTCCTCCTCCTCCTCGCTCCTCCTCGCTCCTCCTCGCTCCTCCTCGCTCCTCCTCGCTCCTCCTCGCTCCTCCTCCTCCTCGCTCCTCGACTCCTCGCTGCCTCCTCCCCTCGCCTCGCCCGCGGGGAAGCGAGAAGGGGCGGGCCTGCTCAGAAGGCTCGGAAGTTCCCCAGCCTTCTGAGAAGTGTTGTATAGGCTTCCCCCCGAGGCACAGAGAGCTTCTCAGAAAGCCGGAGGGCTTCTGAGAAGCCCCACCAGATGCTGAGAGGGCCTTTTCCTCAATTCCCACCTCGCTCACCGCCGACCTGCAGAGGTCTCGAACCGTTCCCCGAGACCGGCTTCTCATCCCGAGCCGTTTTTTGACGGCCCCAGGGCCCTCAGGAGGCCGAACACATCGAAAAACCGCCAGCCATGACTGTTTGCATGGCTCGAGGGGGTCTGGGGATCAGGCTCCCCGTCCTGGCATCGCGATCCTGGGCCCCGTGACCCTCTGATTGTCTAGGCCTCCGAGATGGGGTCCGAGTACATGGGGTCGGAGGATCGCGCCGCATCGCCGATGCATTGCCGATGCATCGCCAATATATCGACGATGCGGCTCGATGTGGAGCTCGATTTTCCCCACGCCGACGTCGCGAATGTGCCGATGAATCGCCGATGCATCGGCGATGCGGCGCGATCCTTCCACCTCATCTAGTCGGACCCCATCGAGGAGGCCTCTACAGTGGAGACCCATGCCAAGAATCACCCTGCTTGCCTCTAGGGTGCCATGGGTTTCCTGGGTTTCGATGCTTTTGCGATGGAAAGCGTGACCTTCCCACACCAAAAATCAATGGACGCCCTGGGGTCCCAGGGTTGGATTCCTTGTGGAAAGTTTCTTGTGGACCAGCCTCCACTGCAGCATCGCGACCCTGGGCCCCGCGCCCCTCCGATGGAGAGAGCAAGGGCTCCCTAAATCGTGAAATCGAAACCTTCATTGTGAATTAAAAGTTCACGTGGTGTTTTTTTACGTTCCCCCTCCTCCTCCTCCTCCTGTTCCTCCTCCTCCTCCTCCTCCCTCCTCCCTCCTCCCTCCTCCCTCCTCCCTACTCCCTCCTCCTCTTCCTCCTCCTCCTCCTCCTCCTCCTCCTCCTCCTCTCAACACGTCTCGTGGTGCCCCGAGGGCGGGCCCTCGCCGTCGAGGCCGTGCTCGCAGGCAGACGCGCGCCCAGCCCAGTGACCAGCGATACAGTCAACCCGCACAGTAAGGAAAGGCAGCCTTCCCAAGGGTACCCTTGCATCCTTGCCTCCTCGGTCCATCCTTGGCCAGTTTCGTTGGCCGTGCTCTGCTCGAAAAGCTTCGAAATGTCACTCCAAGGCCCTTGCATCCTTATTCCGCATCCTTAGACGGGTTGACTGTATGTTACGCCGCGTTTTTTTGCACGTGGAGAGAGCGGCCGGGCCCCGCCCCCGAAGGCCGCAGCCCGGCGGCAGGCAGCTCGTCGCGGCGCGCCGGGGGCGCGGCGGCGGCGGCGGCGGGAGCTCCGCCGTGGCGCCCAGCGACGTTCGGGTGGACGAGGCCCCGCGGGGCCTCCCAAGGTGGAGGCACTCAGGGGTGCATCTGACATGGCTGTCCCGAGCATCAAGCAGTGGCGAAGTGTCGTGGCGTGCTTATAGCCCTACCCGACAATGTTCTCAGAACCTTTTGAGGCTCCCACGACATGTTTTTAGAACATGTCTGGCGGACACTGTCCGATTTTGACGTCGGTTTTATGTTCTCAGAACATTGTTTTTGTTCTTAGAGCATTTTTGGGTTCTAAGAACATTTCGTGGTAGGAAGATAGGAATGGCCAGGACGGTCGGTCCCTGCTCAACAGCCAGGGCCAAGTGTTTTAACGTGTCCAGGCTACCCAGGGGTGTATCTAACATGGTTGCCCAGAGCTGGCACCACGTGTTTTACATTTCCAGGCCAGGACGGGGGGTATCTAACATGGTTGTCCCTAGCAAGGACCACGTGTTTTAACGTGTCCAGGCCACCCAGGGGTGAATTTAACATGACTGCCCCGAGCTGGAACCACGGTTGTTACGTGTCAGGCCACCCAGTGGGGTATCGAACATGAATGTTCTGAATTGGAACCACGTGGTTTTACGTGTCCAGGCCGCCCAGGGGGGTATCTAACATAGCGGAACCAGGAGCTGTAACGTGTTCAGGCCACCCAGGGGGTATCTAACATGGACCTCCTTGGGCCTTCCTGGGGGTCTGAAACGGACGTCTAACATGAAGACTGTTGAGGATGTCTCGAGCGAACCACTTGTCTTCACGTGTCCAGTTCGCCCAGGCGGATGTCTAGCATGAGGTGGCACGTCCATTGGCACGTTCCGTAGCGCGTACCCTTGGCACGTCCCGCGGTGCGTCCCCATGGCACGTCCCCTGGCACGTCGCCTGGCGCCTCCTCTGAGACGTTCCGCGGCGCGTCCTCCTGGCATGTTCCCCTGTCAATTAGTTCTGGGGCAGGTACTATGTGTTCAGGCAGCTCGAGCTTAAGATTCAGATCGGTTCGGTCAGGACTCGGATTCAAAGGATGACTCGATCCACAAAACTATAGAGCACAATCGCGGCATGGCACATCGCAACTCAGCACGGCGCAGCACAGCACAGTTTCCGGCACGGTACATCAAGATCGATACTTGGCACGTTTCTTGGCGCGTTCAGTGACGCGTCCCGTGGCGAGTCCCCCTGACACGTCGCGCGGCGCGTCCCCTGGCACGTCCCGTGGCACATCCATTGGCAAGTTCTGTGGCGCGTTCTCTTGGCACGTCCCGCGGTGCGTCCTCATGGCACGTCCCCTGGTACGTCGCCTGGCGCGTCCCTTGGGACGTTCTGCGACGCGTCCTCCTGGCATGTCCCCCTGTCAATGTGCTCTGGGGCAGCTACTACGTGCTTATGCTCGAGACTACGATCCAGATCAGTTCGGTCAGGACTCGGATGCAAAGGAGGACTCGATCCACAACACTATAGAGCACATTCGCGGCAAAGCACATCGCAATTCAGCAAGGCGCAGCACTGCACGGCTTTCGGCGGCACGGTGCATCAAGATCGATACACTCAGCGTTGCGTTTGCCCGTCGCCCAATCAGGTGTCTTTGAAGCGTTGCCACGCCTTACATTTCTACATTCCTTTCCTGGTTCGTGGATCCATCATGTTGACTTGAGGTGGACTGGCGGAATTCTCCCGCGCTATATATATATATATATATATATATCGAGACCAGGGCGGGCCAGCAGAATTGAATTTTGAGGGCGTCTCTAGCGAAACGCTGGTCCTTGAACTTCTGTTTGAAAGATATGAAGGTAAATTGAACTTCGTCGTTTGTTGCTTATGTTTCGAGCGAAACGCTCGTGTTGCAGAGTTTGTTGAGGATATCTCGAGCGAAACGCTTGTTTTGGAAACTTCAGGAATCTGGACGACCAAGGATGCCCAAGGGGGCCCTGGGAGAACGGCCGCAGTGTAGTTTACGAGGGTCCGTGGCCCTGGGAGCGTGGATCCCGCGTAATTTGCAAAGAATCGCGGCCCTGTGAGAGCGAATCTAGCATAATTTACGAGGCACTGCGGCTCTGGGAGCGTGAAACCCGTGTGATTTGCAAGGGATCTTCGCCCTGGGAGCGCGAACCCAGCGTCGTTCACGAAGGAGTTTGGCACTGGGAGTGTGGAGCACGCGTATTTTACAAGGGATCGTGGCCCAGGGAGCGGGCATCCGTCGCGGAAAGGGCTAAGGCCCAGGGCTCTTTTTTAGTTTTGTTCCCCCCTAGCCTCGACTTGAGGTGGGCCGGCTGAATTATTTTGCTATCAGTAACAATGATAGGGTGGGCCGGCGGAAGTGAATTTTGAAGATGTCCCTAGCGAAACATTGGTTTTTGAAATTCCGATCGATGAAACAAAGGGTAAAGTAAGCATTTTCGTTTGTCACGGATGTTTCGAGCGAAACGCTCGTTTTGCAGAATTTGTCGAGGACATCTCGAGTGAAACGATTGTTGTCCCAGGGGGGTATGTAACATGATTGTCCCGAGCAAGGTGTTTTAACATGTCCAGGCCACTCAGGG
The DNA here is from genome assembly GCA_963575745.1 of Prorocentrum cordatum. Taxonomy (NCBI): domain Eukaryota; class Dinophyceae; order Prorocentrales; family Prorocentraceae; genus Prorocentrum; species Prorocentrum cordatum. The sequence continues at coordinate 146,508 of CAUYUJ010015811.1, read as the reverse complement.
GTGCATCTAACATAGTTGTCCCGAGCTGGCACCACGTGTTTTTTACGTGTCCAGGCCACCCAGGGGGTATCTAACATGGCTGTACCGAGCAAGGACCACGTGTTTTAACGTGTCCAGGCCACCCAGGGGTGTTTCTAACATGGTTGCCCAGAGTTGGCACCACGTTTTTGTACACTTCCAGGCCACCAAGGGGGGTATCTAACATGATTGTCCCGAGCAAGGACCACGTGTTTTGACGTGTCCAGGCCACCCAGGGGTGAATCTAACATGGTTGCCCAGAGCTGGATCCATGTGTTTTTACGTGTCCGGGCCACCCAGTGGGGTATCTAACATGATTGTCCCGAACTGGAACCACGTGTTTTCACGTGTCCAGGCCGCCCAGGGGGGTATCTAACATGGCGGCGGGGCGGACCCAACGCCGAATTGTCAGGAAACGCACGGGGGCGGGGGGGGGGGGGGCGAAAAGCGCTACCCGAACACAGATCCCAATTGAGAACAGTGATGTGTTCTTGATCTGGACAGGGAATGGCGCTCTGGGGGTCTCTCAGAGACTGCGGGGATGCCTCGAGCGGGAGCGCGAATTCAGCGTATCCAGGCCACGCAGGGTGGTATCTGACATGGTTGCTCTGAGCTGGAATTACATGATTTTACATGTCCAGGCCACGCAGGGGGATCTCCGACATGGTTGTCCCGAGCTGGAACCACGTGTTTCGTAGGTGTCCAGGCCACCCAGGGAGTGTCTAACATGGTTGTCCCGAGCTGGCACCACGCGTTTTTACGTGTTCAGGCCATCCAGGGGGATATCTGACATGTTTGTCCTGAGCATGGCACTTTGCACTTCAGCACGGCGCAGCACAGCACCGCCCTCGGCCTGGTACATCAGGATGGATACACTCAGCATTGCAACCTGGCACGTTCTGTGGCACGATCCGTGGCTCGTCCCGTGGCGAGTCCCCCTGGCACGTCGCGCGGCGCGTCCCCTGGCACGTCCCGTGGCACGTCCATTGGCACGTCCCGTGGCACGTCCCCTGGCACGTCGCGCGGCGCGTCCCCGTGGCACGTCCATTGGCACGTTCCGTAGCGCGTCGCCTTGGCAGTTCCCTCGGTGCGTCCTCATGGCGCGTCCCCTGGCACGTCGCCTGGCGCGTCTCTTGGGACGTTCTGCGACGCGTCCTCCTGGCATGTCCCCCTGTCAATGTGCGCTGAGGCAGCTATTCTGGGCTCAGGCAGCTCGAGCTCAAGATCCAGTCTTCGAAACGCTGCCATGCCTTACGTTTCTACATTCCTTTCCGGGTTCGTGGGTCGATCCTGTTAGGGGAGCGCGAATCCAGCGCAACTCACGAGGGCGGGAGTTTTCGCGTGGCGTCGGGCCTCCCAGGGCTCCCCCTCCTGGGCGGGAGTTTTTCGCGTGGCGTCGGGCCTCCCAGGGCTCCCCCTCTCACCACCCACCAAACCACCCCAACCCAACCCGAAGGCCCAGATTTACCCTCGATTGCCAGTGGGGGGGGGGGTCGGGAAACATCGAAAAAACACATAGAACCCGTACCCCCCCCAACCCGAAATTCGATCCAAATTCGGGTCTTCGGGTTGGGTTGGGGTGGTCTGGTAGGTAGTGGCCCTCCTGGGCGGGAGCTTTTCGCGTGGCGTCGGGCCTCCGGGACACTCTCGCGCGGGGTCGCGCCTCTGCGGGCGGCCCCCCTCCCGGGCGGGAGCCTTCGCGTGGCGTCGGGCGTCCGGGGGCCTCCCCGGCGCGGGAGCTGGCGCGTCCGCTGGCGCGTCGCCTGGCACGTCCCCTGGCACGTTCCGTGGCGCGTCCCCCCGGCACGCCCCGCGTGGCGTCCCCTGGTGCGTCCCCCGGCACGTCGCCTGGCGCGTCTCTTGGGACGTTCTGCGGCGCGTCCTTGTGGCACGTCCCTTGGCGCGCCACCTGGTGCGTCCCGACCCGAAGGCTCAGATGTACCTTCGATTTCCAGTGGGGGGGTCGGGAAACATCGAAAAAACACATGTGGAACCCTTACCCCCCCCAACCCGAAATTCGTGTCTTCGGGTTGGGTTGGGGTGGTCTGGTAGGTAGTCATGTACGGCACGGCATAGCGCAGCGCAGCACAACGCAGCACCTGGCACGGTATCGTCACCACCGATATCTTCAGCACTGCCACTGCCCATCGCCCAATTGAGGTGCTTTGAAACGTTACCACGCTTCATATTTCTACATTCCTTTCTGGGTTCGTGGGTCGTTCATGTTGAAATTCCGATCGATAAAACATAAATTGAAGTAAGCATTTTTGTTTGTTGCGGATGTCTCCAGCGAAACGATTGTGTTGCATGATTTGTTGATGATGTCTCGAAGGAAACGTTTGTTTTGTGCTGTAGATCGTTCCTCTCCTAGCGACCAGGATTCATAGGATCTCTCAGGTGAAATGCTTGTTTTCACGTGCCCAGGTCTCGAGGATGTCTCAAGCGAGACGCTTGGTTTCACTTGCCAAAGTCGCCCAGGCGGACGTCTAGCATCAGGAATTGTGGCTAGGAGCCGAAATTCGAGGATTTGAGGATGTCTCGAGCGAGACGCTTGTTTTCACGCGTCGAGGTCGTCCAGGCAGATTTCTAGTACGAGGATGTGTTGAGGATGTCTCGAGGGAGACGCTTGCTTTCACGTGTCCAGGTCGCCCAGGTGGATGTCTAGCATGATGATGTCTTGAGGATGTGTGGAGCGAAACGCTTGTTTTCACGTGTCCAGGTTGCCCAGGCGGATGTCTAACATGAGGTTTGTTGAGGATGTCTCGAGAGAGACGCTTGTTTTCAAGGGTCCAGGTCGCCAAGGCGGGTGTCTAGCATGAGGATGTATTCAGAAGGTCTCGAGCGACACGCTTGTTTTCACTTGCCCAGGTCGGCCAGGCGGATGTCTAACATGAAGATGTGTTGAGGATGCCTCGAGCGAGACGCTTGCAAATACGTGTCCAGGTCGCCCAGGAGGTGGATGTCTAGCATGAGGATATGTTGAGGATGTGTTGAGCGAGACGCTTTCTTTCACGTGCCGAGGTCGCCCAGGCAGATGTCTAACATGAAGGTGTGTTGAGGATGGCTCGAGCAAACCGCTCATCTTCGCGTGTCCAGGTCGCCCAGGCGGATGTCTAGCATGTGGATGTGTTGAGGATGTGTTGAACGAAGCGCTCAGACAGATGTCTAGCATGAGGAGAAGAACGTCTCGAGCGAGACGCTTGCTTTCACGTGTCCAGGTCGCCCAGGCGGATGTCTAACATGAGGATTCGTTGAGGATGTCTCGAGCGAAACGCTTGTCGCAGTAGAGTGCGTCGCAGTCCAACCTCCCGCCCATCCGTGGGGCGTCCCCTGGCGCCCTGGCGTACCCCCTGGCGCGTCCCTTGCGACGTTCAGGCGTGACGTGCCCTGGCACGTCTCCTAGCACGCCACTCGGCGTGGCACGTTCCCTGGCTCGTCCTTTATCGCGTTTCCTTGCTAGTCCCCAGGCGTTTCCCCAGCGTGTTCCATGGCGGGCCCCTTGCAACGTCCCTTGGGGAGCTGAATCGGATTTTGAGGTCGAGTTGATTGAACGTCCTCCACGTTTCCACTTCAACTAGCTCTGGGGCAGCTACTATGTGCTCAGACAGCTCGAGCTTAAGATCCAGATCAGTCCGGTCAGGACTCGAATGCCAAGGAGGACTCGATCCACAACGCTATAGAGCACAATCGCGGCATGGCACATCGCAGTTCAGCATGGGACAGCACAGTACAGCCCTGGGCACGGTGCATCAAGATCGATACACTCAGCATTGCAATTGTCCGTCGCCCAATCAGGTGTCTTGAACACGATGCCATGCCACACATTTCCGTACCCCTTTCCGGGTTGGTGGGTCGATCATGTTTCCCGGAAAGGGCATGGGCCTAGGGTTTTCTTTTAGTTGGTTTATCCCCGGTTTCTATTTGAGGTGGGTTGGCTTCTATTTGAGGTGGGCCGCCGGTGTGGCTGGGACGCCCGCTGCTTGCCTGCGCCGTGTGGCGTGCTTGAGGGCCGCTGTTGGCCGACCTCAGGTTTCGTCCTGGGCTTGCCCGTCGGTCTCCTTTGATCGCGCCACGTTTCGCGCTCCAGCCACCGATGGGTGGGCTCCCACCCGCCTCTCGTCTGGTAGATACTCAGCTTCAGTCTGTTCGCTGGTGTGCGTTATTCGCCCAGTCATGTCACCATAGTTGTTTTGGAGTTTGTGCAGCTAGTGCGGGTCAGATCTGCTGCACAGTTCTTTTGTGGCGTCGCTGATGTCTCTGGCACTGTTCTTCCCTCGCGCTGTCTCGCCGCCTTCCTGTGGCGCTGTAATGGCCGATCCTGCCGCGAACGGCTGCGCACCGTGTCCCGTGACAGCCACAATGCTGGGTGGCTGCCGGATCGAGGGGCGAAATTCGTTACACTTTCGTTGCGTAATGCCGCTCTCTGAAGGTATCTCGGGGCGCCCCGGGGTGTACTCGCTGTTTGAGCTTCACTTCCGTGCCCATCCCGGTCATCCCCCTCCCACCGGCGTGAGTCTGGATATATATATATATATGTATATATACATACATACGGCTGGTAGCCGTCAGGGTTGCGCACTTGCGCACGCACACACAAACACACACACACACACACACGCACATCGCGTTTGTCCGGGGAGGTGGTGGCTGATCGGCGATCGGAATTTCAAATCCGACTGCGAAGGTGACGGCGGATTGTTCATCTGGTCGCAGCGTTGGATTCAGATGCCCCTGGGGGGCACAGCGGATGTGTCCATCGGGGAGAAAACAACCGATAAACAAGGTAAAGTCCAATACGGCGTGGGAAAATGCGGTTCGCCCGTGCCGGCTCGAGAAAAATGTGCCTCCTTTATCCCGGATCACCGAGAAATAACAGTGTCCGCAGACACGCGTTTTCCCATACACAGCGTAATGTACTAGGGAACGTAGCCCTGGGAGCGCGGACACAGTATAATTCACGAGAGAGCGCGGCCTTGGGAGTGCGGAAGCAGCGTAGCTTACGAGGGATCGTGGCCCAGGGCAGCGGACGCAGCGTTGTTTATGAGGGATCGTAGCCCTGGGAGCGCGGACGCAGCGTAGTTAAGTTACAATGGATCGTGAACCTGGGAGCACGACACAGCGTCATTTACGAAGGATCCGTGCCCTTGGGCGGCGGACACAGCGTAATTCACAAGGGAACGTGGCCCTGGGAGCGCGGACACATTGCAATTTACGAGGATCCTGGCCTTGGGGGCGCGGACACAGAGTAATTGACATTGGATCGTGGTCCTGGGAGCGCGGACGCAGCGTAATTTACGAGGGATCCTGGCCATGGGTCAGGTACGTCCCATGGCACATTCCCTGACGCGTTCCCTGATACGTCCCCTGGCGCGTTGGCACGTTCCCTGGCACGTTCCGTGGCGTGTCCCGTGGCGAATCCCCCTGGCACGTCGCGCGGCGCTTCTTTTGGCATACTGTAATCCGGACACAGCCCTGCTCGGATTGTAAAGTAGCGCGATGCCTCTGGCATTCGCGAGCCTTTTCAATCCAGGACTCCACCGTTCACCGTTCACTTCCTCGTCTTATTCCTCGCATGTATCCCCCCCGTTCAGGATCGAAAACGATGAGCCCCAAGTCAAGCCTCAATGGGCCCATTGACCCCGAGAGCCAGACCCAGACATCCGCCGATACAGCAATTCCTTCCTTGCACGGGACCTCCCGACTTCCCTGGTTTTCTTCTTCCCCGATCCATGCTTGATGGTCCCGGAGCTCAGCCACGAGCCCCGAAGGCCACAATCCACGCAAAATGCCCGGACGCGAAAATTCCCATCGGTCGGAGTCCTGGGGACAGGCAAGAACGGGAGAAGCTCTTCCTCCTGAGCCACTTTGGCCCAAGAGCGCGCCCGCGCGCTTGCGCAGACGCTCATCGATGCTCCTCAGGACGTGGGCTGGCTCAAGGTGCTTACCCCGTTCAGCCCCACCGGTAGATCATTACATTGCCTGCGTCGTATTAAATTGCTTCGACGGACAACACACACGTTGGCGCTAACACTTGTGGCCCCCTAGATAGGGTCGGAGCAGATGGGGTCGGAGGATCGCGGCGCATCGCCAGTGCATCGGCGATGCAGCTCGATGCGGGGCCCGAGTTGCTGCACGCCGACGTCGCCGATGCACCGCCGACGCCGACGATGCATCGCCGGCGCATCAGCGATGCATTGGCGATACATCGGCGATGCATTGGCGATGCGGCGCGATCCTCCGACCCCATCTGCTCCGACCCCATCTGGGAGGCCTCGAAGCACACGTTCTGAGGCTCATCGGCCTTAGGCGAGGCGCTGACGGCTGGGAGGCGCCGCGCTCCTGGGCTGCCATGAAGGAACGGGGCTCCGCAGGGGCAGCGTGGATGCCCCTCGCGCCACCCGCTTTCTCGGCGCCGCCTCTGCAGGTTCGAGGGGCGCTCTTTGTGGCCACGGCTGGATATTCCCCCCCCTCCTCCTCCTCGTCCTCTTCCTCGTCCTCCTCCTCCTCCTCCTTCTCCTCCCCCTCCTCCTCCTCCTCCTGCTCCTCCTCCTCCTCTTCCTCCTCCTCCTCCTCCTCCCCCTCCTCCTCCTCAAGTGACCGGAGCGCACCCCAGAAGAGGTCCAGGGGCTGACTCTTGACCCCCCTGGCCACAGGTCAGGGGCGGCCAAACCGACCCCTACCAAACCATACCCTTTTTTTAAAGAAGGCGGAAGTGCGCAAACATAGGGAGCGAATGAGATCCTTCCTGAGAGCGTCGCTCTCGCAAGACCGGGTCGCGGTCCCAGGGGCACGCGGAGAGACAACTAAACCGAGACGTTTTGGAAACCATTGCACCAGTCAAGCGCTTCGGGGACGGACATAAACGAAAGCGCCAGCGCGGGCAGAGGTCGCGACGACGGGCCGGCAGACAGAACGACGCAAGATAAGGAGCGCGGCCCAAGGACAGTCATCGGGGAACGTCAACGGCGCATGGAATCCACGCGCTGCCTTCGAATTGCGTGACCAACGGTGGCCTGCCAGAGCGACACGTCTGCGCTGGCACGGGCGTTTACCATTCAAAATTTCATGCCGCGGCCCTGCGCTGCGTAGCGCAACTCTTTCTTAATGCGAATCAGAGCTCCAAGGTGCGCACATGATGTCGGTGAGCCGAAACGCGCACTGAAGCTGGGCGGCTAGGAAAAAACGCAACCACCCCCAAAACGAACATATCCCAACGAAGCAGTCGCATGCTATGCGCGCGGTGAAGTACGACCGCCAGGTCTTGAACAGTCTTACAACATACCTGGCAAACCTTGAACGATTTCTCAAAAGTGATTGGCACACTCACGACACCGGAATTACAAATAAATCGTTTCGCTACTTCGGGAATAGGACAAAGGAACACCACGCCTTTTGTATATGGACGAGCAACTGAAACGTCACCCACCCTGACGTACGCATACGCGTGCAAGGATGGCGAATTGAGCCAATGATGGCCCAAAGAGACGGTCCTCCCGTGGATGGGGTTTTGCCAGCGCGTGCCCGCTACATATCAGGAGCCACGAAAGTGCGCAAACAGACATATCATAGGATCCACACTTGGCTCTATCACAGACAGAGCGCCCATGTCTGCGTTGGCAAGTATGCCTCCGGTGCCGAGCCAGGCGCATGAGTGCGCACGTGCTGCGCGAGCAGGCTCACGCGCCCCATGAAAGACTGCTGTCGTTTCAAGGCGTTGGCCACGCATCCCCACAGACGCAGCGCAGTACGTTGCCCATATTGAGGCAATACATTGCAAATACTGGGAACCAATAGTATGCCCAGGTGCAACATGCCAGCACATGCCGCACAAACCATACGTGTAACCCCCATCCCTCCCTTTCCGCCTGATATCCCGTCCACATATTTTTTATATCCTTCCCTCCCCTGCCACCCCCGTTCGCCCCCCCCCCCTCCCCACCCTCTCTCAACTTCCCCCTCCTCCGCCCCCCTCCTCCTCGACCCCTGGCCCAGCTTGCCCTCGCGGCGGAGTGCATTGCGCAGCGCGTCGCCAGGCGAGGGAACTAAGGGGGGCAGGGGGGAGGGAGGGGGGGAGGGGGGGAAGGGGAGGAAGGGAGACAGGGCGAAAGACGCACACAGGGAAGGGGGCGCGGGAGGGGAGCCAGAGGAGGTAGGGGAGATACGGGGGGGGCGGGGGAGGGAAGGAATGCGGGGGGCAGGGAAGGAAAGGAAGAAACGAGGGCAAGAGCGATGCGGGCGAGGGGGGCTAATGCGAGGGGGGAGGGATGGGAGGGAAGGGGCACTAGGGAGGGAGGGGGCGAGGAAAAGCGAGGATAGCGGGGGGGGGGAAAGAGGGCAAGGAGGAGAGACAGAGAAGGTGGGGGGGTTGCAAGGACAGCGGAGAAGTGGACAGAATGGAAAGAGGGAGATGGCGAGAGGCCAAAGTGAAGAGCAAGGGAAGAGCGGCGAGGGGACGGCGAGGGAGGGAGAGACACGAAGGAGCAAGGAAGGAGGAGAGGATGGCGGCGGAGTAACGGGGAGAAGATCGGGAAAGACCAGCCGGCCTGGACTCCCGCGGCACCTGCGACAAAACCTCGCCCTCCGCCCCCCAGCGAGACCCAAACTGCACTCGCGCGGCCTGCGGGGGCCGCGCGATTGTATTTTGGGGCTCGCCCGGGGCGGATCCCCGAATGAAAATTTCGAAAGTGCGGGCCCGGAGCTCGTCACGGTAGGGTATCATTTGTGCGCGCCCCAAACCGGAGGCTTCCGTGACGACCCCCCCGGGACCCCGGCCCGTCTGTCTTGTTTCCCGACTTGTGCGTAAACCGGAGGCTTCCGTGACGAGCTCGGGGGGGCCCCGGGCGCAACCTAAACCGGAGGCTTCCGTGACGAGGGGGCGCCCAAACCGGAGGCTACCGTGACGACCCCCCCCCGGAGGTTTCCTGGTCGGGGGCCCTCGGAGGGGCCCTCTCGAGGCCCTCCAGGCCTTCCAATGCCATCTCGGAGGGCCTCAAGAGGGCTCCAAGAGAGCCTCGGGAGGGCCTCCAAATTTCAAATATATGGACAAATTTTGAAGCTCTCTTGGAACCGTCTTGAGCCCGCTTGAAGCCCTCCGGATCGCACTGGAAGGCACTGGAGGGCCCGGGCAATGCACCAAGAGGGCCCCTAGAGGGCCTCGAGGCGGCCCTCAGCGAGCCCCACGAGGGCCCCAAGGGGGCCCAAGAGATACCCAATAGGGCCTCTTGTACACGACCACTTGCGTATATGAACACTCCTGTCCATGACCACTCTGGCATTCGACTGCTATTGTATATCACCCCTCCGTCCCGGCTCATCCCTTCGCCCTCATCGCTCCTCCTGATGATCAGGGCAAGTCGCCTGGTGATTTTTTGGACGGGCTTGTGGGGATACGCGGAGCGCCAGCAATTTCTGGAAGCCTGCCTGAGGGCTCAAGGGAGCCCCAAGTGGGCCCCGTGGGGCCCACAAGAGGACCTCGGGAGAGCCCCGCTTGGACCCCAAGAAAATCCAAAGTTAGGACGCGCGCTGCATCCTGATTCAGGAATGTCTCGGGGTCCACATGATGCCCTGTGGGAGCATTCTCTGGGACTTCCTGAAACCCGCCCGAAGCCGGAGGGGGCCCGTGTCGCCGAGAACTCTCTAATGCGGCTTCAATAAGGTCTCGCTACCCCCCAAGAGGGCCCAAATCCAATATTCAAAATGCTTTTTGGTTTTGGGCTATCTGGGGATGCATCTGGGGTCCTCCTGGAGCCCCCCTGGAGGTCCCCCCAAGGCCCACCCGCAGCCCCCTCGAACCCATTGAGGGCCCCAAAGAACGCCCCAGAGGGCACCCATCTGAAGGGGTCCAAATACATGTTTAGAGGGCCCGCATCAGGATGCATGGTGCAACATGAGTTTGGGCCGTTGCGTGGGCCACGCCGGCGCCCTCTTGGAGCCGTCTTGGGCCGTGCTGGGGCTGTCCTGAAGCCCCGAGGATGCCCCGAGAGAACCCCGAGAGAGTCCCAAGGAGGCTCCTGCAAGCGACATTTGCATGCACACTTTTACGTTGTATTGTTTCCGCGTGCTCCCTTGAAGCAAGAGTGTAAGGTTTTCCTCGATGTGGCATGCATTGCCGTTTGCCCCACGGCGCGGCGTCGTGCTCATCAACAACGTCCCCCGCCATGCCATTGCGGTTGCATGATGCGCCGTGCACCTTGACCTGGGGCCCACTGGGGGTCGGCTTGGAGCCCTCTCGGAGCTCTTTTGGGAGCCTCTGAAAACCTTTTTTCGGAGCCTCGTTGCGGCTTCGGGGGGGGGGGGGGGGCTCGCCCAGCTCGCTCGAGGGAAACCGCGAGCTCCGGAGTCCGACCGCCAGCATTAATTGTCTGGCAACCCCCGCATATCCTAACATTCTCGGTAACCTAGGAAAGCGGGGCCCCGGGCGTCAGCCGAAATCGACGGCGAGTTGTTGTCAAATCCTTGCAATTTCCGCGAGGGGTCACTGTCGAGCATTGATTCTGAGACAAACACAAAACGCACGCGAGTGGTTGAGATGATCGAGTCAACAGTAGCACCGAAAAATGTCAGCGGGCAATCATCTGTTTCCTCTAGTTGCGAAGCCGCTCGCGCCCCAAGATGCAAATTCGATTGCGCCGCATCTGAAAACATTGTAGACGCACGCGCAAGAATGGCAGCGATGCCCCCAGCGCTCCTTCGCCAACTCCGCCAAACAAGCACGCATTCCGACTCGATCGAGGAAGCTGCGCGGCACGCTTGCTGCGCTTCATGAACTGTTTGCGAATTCCTTTGGGGCGGCGCCGGTCGTGTCCCGAGAGCGCTTCGCGCGTGGGCGATTCGTTTTGCTCGAGTCTGCAGCCGACGCACGCGCGCGCCGCATTGACATCGAAAACGCAAAATTCGTTACGCAAGGGTATGGTTTGCTAGGGGTCGGTTTGGCCGCGCCCGAACAGGTTGCGTCAGTGGGGAACACGTACGTAGCCTCTCGCGGGGGGGGGATGCTCGACCCCCCATCGCCCACTCACTGCCGATAGCGGCCTGACCGCCCGTCCGGCCCAGGAACGTCCAGATTCGATTTCAGGGGCGAAGCGCCGATCCGTCGGCGACGTATCGCCGATTCAATTCGATGGCCCCCCCCCCTTGATCTGGTCCCCTCCTATAGTTCTCTGGGATCCCGTGGCTTTCACTGGGACGAGCTCGTCGTCCCGAGTCGTCTTCTGACAGTCGCGGGCTGATTGAGAGCCCCATCAGTGTTGTTGCTCCTCTGGTCCCGCTTTCTTCATGCCAAGCTCGGACTTGGCCAGGACGAGGAGAAGTCCGTTCTGGAGGTGTTCTGGAACGCTCTCAGAGCGTTCGGGGACGCTTTGAGGAGGCCGCGGCGCCCGATACATCCCCGAGAGTCGCCGGATCTCAGAGATTCTTGATTTATCCCCACCGGATGTTATCCTCGTCCTGTCACCGAGAATAACACAACCCTTAACCCTAATGACATAATGCAGACGTTGCCTCATTGAGGTCCCCGTCTTGGCATTAGGGGTAATAATCCTGGGCGGGAAGGTCTGACACATCTGCAGAAAAGACCCTTTATCCCCAATGTTCTTGGCCCTCCTTATGTAGGTCCACTCCCAAAGGATTAGGGGCGTTTTTTTGGTTACTCATCCCAGACATGCGACGTCCTGATGTGTTCAATACCCGGTCCATGTAAGCAAGGGTTCTCTCTTCATCGTGGCATCGAAATCTGAACCGTGAGTTTAAATAAGTTCGTACGGTTTTGTTCACGTCGTGTTTCTTTGTTTCCGTTGTATGTTTTTGAACGTAGTGTTGTTCTCCTCTGCTTCTCCATCCTCCTCATCATCATCAGCAGCAGCACCATCACCATCATCATCATCAACAACATCATCATCATCGTTACCACCATCATCATCATCATCATCATCATCATCATCAGCCTAAGCAGTGTGTGTGTGTGTGTGTGTGTGTTACGCATTGTTTTTGTTTGTACGTCGCGTTTTTTTACCCAGTGAATTTTACGGAGTGCTTTCGTTTTTACTACGCGGCGCGAGCTCCCGCGTAGTGGCTTGCATTGTGTTTCCTGCGTGGTGTTTCTTGCGTTGTGTTTCCTGCGTGGTGCTTCCTGCGTGGTGTTTCCTGCGTGGTGTTTCTTGCGTGGCGTGTCCCGTGTGGTGGTTCCTGCGTGGTGTTTCCTGCTTGCTGTTTCCTGCGTGCTGTTTCTGTCGTATTGGTTCCTGCGGTTCTTGCCGTATTGTTTCTTGCTACTGCGGTCCTTGCCGTATTGTTTCTTGCATGTCTTTATTGTTTCTTGCGCTGTGTTTCTTGCGTAATTTCTTGTGTCGTGTTTCCTGGGGAGTGTTCGCCGTGTTTGTGTGTTGATGCAGTGTGTTTGTTTTAGGCGGTGTTGTTTCACGTAGTGTTTGCCGCAGTGGCGGAGTTTGGTGTAGGTCGTGTGTTTCTGTGTGGTGTTTCCTGCGTGTCGTTTTTTCTTCGCAGTGTGTCCCTGGGGTTTGTGTACGTCGCGCGTTGTTTAGCCAGTGTTTGGTATGCAGTTGTTTACGTAGTGTTTGTTTTCATACGCAGTGGTTTCACGTAGTGTTTGTCGAAATGTCTGTTACGGAGTGTGGTGTGCATCGTATGTTATTGTGGAACGTGTCATGTCCATTTTTTTCTCGCAAAGTGGTTTCTTCTTAGTGTGTCCTTGCGAGTTGTTGTTTGCGGAGTGGTTTACGCAGTGTTGTTTGTCTTACGTGGTGGGTTGTGTTTGCAAAGTCGTATTTTTGTGTTGTATGTATTGTGCTGCCGGTTTGTTGTTTACGCAGTGCTTCACCGAGTGTTGTTTAACAGAGTGGAATCACGCCGCGTGGTCTTGTGTAGCGGTTCTTGCATACTGGCTTCTGCTTGTCGTTTTCTGCGCCGTATTTCCTTGCGCGGTTTGTTGACGTAGTATGTTTGTCTACGCAGTGTTGTGTGACGCAATGTTGTTTAGCAGTGTAAGGTTGTTCTGCACTGCTTCCCTGCGAGTTTTGTTTACGCAGTGTCTACGCCGTGTTTTTTTTACGCAGTGTTGTGCACGTAGTGGTTCACACAATGTTTGTTTTGTGTTCGGAGTGTGTTGTTTGCCCGTGTTCGTGTGGGCGTTTCCTTGCGAGGTGTGGATGCGCATTGTTTTACGTAGCGTCCCACGGTTTTCACGGCCGTGTTCCCTTGCGACTCCTTGCGCACCGTTTTACGCAGTGTACGCTTTTTTACGCAGTGTGCTCCCCCCCCAGTGTTCCACGCGGCTGTGTTAACATAGTGTGGTGTATGAACGTGTTATTGGGTGTTTTTTTTCTGTTGTTGCGCAGTTTGTTTGTATTCAGCGTTTTTTTGGTCACGCAGTGTTGCACGCAGTGTTGAACATCGCGTTAAAAGCACTGCGCTAACATAAAAGCAGTACGCAAACATAAAACAATAGCTTGGCGAAGGACCCAACCATATGCAATTGTGAGCACCGTCTTTGTGGGCAACGCGTTCGGTGGGGCTCCCTATGGGGCCACGGAATGCTGCCCTGGGTGGGGAGACGCATGCGAATGCAGCCACTGGGGCCTTCGGTGGAGCCCCCCATGGGGCCACGAAGCGCTGTCCTGGGTGGGGGAGACGCATGCGAACACCCCCATTGGGGCCTTCGGTGGAGCTCCCTATGGGGCCACGAAGCGCTGTCCTGCGTGGGGGAGACGCACGCTAACACCCCGCTTCTGGCCTTCGGTGGGGCTCCCTATGGGGCCACGAAATGCAGTCCTGGGCGGGGGAGACGCATGCGAACACCCTCAGTGGGGCCTTCGGTGGACCTCCCTATGGGGCCACGAAGCGCTGCCCTGTGTGGGGGAGACGCATGCGAACACCCCCACTGGGACTTTCGGTGGAGCTCCTTGTGGGGCCACGAAACGTTGTCCTGGGTGGGTGGGACGCATGCGAACGCCCCGATTGAAGCCTTCGATGAAGCCCCCCTGGGGCCGCGAGATATTGTCCTGGGTGTGAACACCCCGATTGTGGCCTTCGGTCAAGCTCACAATGGGGCCACGAAGCGCTGTCCTTGGTGGGGGGGGGACGCATGCGAACACCTCCAGTGGGGCCTTCGGTGGAGCTCCCTATGGGGCCACGAAACGCTGTCCTGGGTGGGGGGAGACGCATGCGAACACCCCGATTGTGGCCTTCGGTGGGGCTCCGTATGGGGCCACGAAGCGATGTCCTGGGTGGGGGAACCGCATGCGAACACCCTCAGTGGGGCCTTCGGTGAAGCTCCCTGTGGGGCCACGAAGCGCTGTCCTGGGCGGGGGAGACGTATGCGAACACCCCCACTGGGGCTTTCGGTGGGGCTCCCTATGGGGCCACGAAGCGCTGTCCTGCGTGGGGGAGACGCGCGCGAACACACCGCTTTTGGCTTCCGGTGGGGCTCCCTATGGGGCCACGAAATGCAGTCCTGGGTGGGGGAGACGCATGCGAACACCCTCAGTGGGGCCTTCGGTGAAGCTCACAATGAGACCTTGAAGCGCTGTCCCGGGCGGGGGGGACGCATGCGAACACCCCCAGTGGGGCCTTCGGTGGAGCTCCGTATGGGGCCACGAAATGTTGTCCTGGGTGGAGGAGACGCACGCGAACACCCCATTGAAGCGTTCGGTGGAGCTCCCTATGGTGCCACCAAACGCTGTCCTGGGTGGGGGAGACGCATGCGAACACCCCCACTGGGGCGTTCGGTGGACCTCCCTATGGGGCCACGAAGCGCTGTCCTGGGTGGGGGGAGACGCATGCGAACACCCCGATTGTGGCCTTCGGTGGGGCTCCCTATGGGGCCACGAAGCGCTGTCTTGGGTGGGGGGGGCGCATGCGAACACCCCCACTGTGGCGCTCGGTGGAGCTCCCCATGGGGCCACGAAGCGTTGTCCTGGTGGGGGGGACGCATGCGAACATCCCGATTGAAGCGTTCGGTGGAGCTCCCTATGGTGCCACCAAACGTTGTCTTGGGTGGGGGAGACGCAAGCGAACACCCCCAGTGGGGCCTTCGGTGGACCTCCCTATGGGGCCACGAAGCGCTGTCCTGCGTGGGGGAGACGCATGCGAACACCCCCGCTGGGGCCTTCGGTGGAGTTCCCTATGGGGCCACGGAACGTTGTCTTGGGTGGGGGAGACGCATGCGAACACCCCCACTGTGGCCTTATGTGGGGTTCCCAGTGGGGCCACGAAACGTGTGAGGGGTGTGACGACATGGGCGGTGGGGACGATGATGGTGACGATGATGTTGAGGATGATGCTGCAAATGGTGATGTTGATCGATGATGGTTGAGGGTGATGATGGGACGATGGTGTAGGGAAAGGGGGGATGATGATGATGGTGATGGTGATGGGAGGGGAGGAGGAGGGGGGAGGAGGAGGAGGAGGAGGAGGAAGGAGGACGAGGACGAGGACGAGGGGGAGGGGGAGGAGGAGGAGGAGGAGGAGGAGGAGGAGGAGGAGGAGGAGGAGGAGGAGGAGGAGGAGGAGGAGAGGAGAGGAACGCGGGGCGCTGTCTCTTCAAAACGAGGACCCAACACAACAGGATGGTTGGAAACATACGCACACACCATGCGTAACAAAAACGCCACATTATAGAGCACTGCGTCAAAACATCATTGCGTAAACTACACCGCGGGGGCAACAAACAACAACGACTAAACAACACGCCGTGGCAAAAACCATCGCACTAACGAGTTCAGTGTACGCCCAAGACTGCGCAACCAAAATTGCGTAACAAAAACACTGCGTACAAAGCCAACTGCGCAGAACACGCTGCGTACAAACCAAACCCTGCGTACAAAAAACATTGCGCACATAATCGCGCGAATGTATGATTATTCAGATTGCGTAAAAGGACAATACGGCATGAACACACTACGTAAGTAAACACTGCAGGGAAAAGCATCGCGGAACGAACAACACCTTGCGTAAACATAACACAGCGTAAACCAACCAACACTCGACTAAACACCGGTTTTTCTATATATATATTATATATATATATATATATATATATATATATATATATATATATATATAAAAATAAAAAAAAAAAATAAAAAAAAAAAAAAAAAAAAAAAAAAAAAAAAAAAAAAAAAACAAAAAAAAAAAAAAAAAAAAAAAAAACAAAAAAAAAAAAAAAAAAAAAAAAAAAAAAAAAAAAAAAAAAAAACGGAAATAATCCTGGCGAAGGACCTAACCATATGCAATTGTGAATAACGCTGTGTGGGTGCCGCTTTCGGTGGGGCTCCCTATAGGGCCACGAAAGGCGTGCCACGAAACGCTGTCCTGGACGTACGGGACGCATGAGGGCGGTAGCACTGAGGCCTTCGGTGGAGCTCCCTATGGGGCCACGAAACGTGTGAGGGGTGTGCCGAAATGGGCGCGGCGCCGCCATGCCAACGCAGCCACTGGGGCCTTCGGTGGAGCTCCCCCTATGGGGCCACGAAACGCGAGAGGGTTGTGCCGAATTGGGTGCGGCGCCGCCATGCCAACGCAACCACTGGGGCCTTCGGTGGAGCTCCCTGTGGGGCCACGAAGCGTGTGAGGGGTGTGCCGAAATGGGCGCGGCGCCGCCATGCCAACGCAGCCATTGGGGCCTTCGGTGGAGCTCCCTATGGGGCCACGAAGCGCGTGAGAGGTGTGCCGACATGGGTGCGGCGCCGCCATGCCAACGCAGCCACTGGGGCCTTCGGTGGAGCTCCCTATGGGGCCACGAAACGCGTGAGAGGTGTGCCGACATGGGTGCGGCGCCGCCATGCCAACGCAGCCACTGGGGCCTTCGGTGGAGCTCCCTATGGGGCCACGAAAGGTGTGAGGGGTGTGCCGAAATGGGTGCGGCGCCGCCTTGCCAACGCAGCCGCTGGGGCCTTCGGTGGAGTTCCTATGGGGCCACGAAAGGTGTGAGGGGTGTGCCGAAATGCGCGCGGCGCCGCCATGCCAACGCAGCCACTGGGGCCTTCGGTGGAGACTCCTATGTGGCCACGAAACGTGTAAGGGGTTTGCCGATATGGGTGCGGCGCCGCCATGCCAACGCAGCCACTGGGGCCTTCGGTGGAGCTCCCTTATGGGGCCACGAAACGTGTGAGGGGTGTGCTGAAGTGGGTGCGGCGCCGCCATGCCACGCAGCCACTGTGGCCTTTGGTGGGGCTCCCTATGGGGCCACGAAACGTGTGAGGGGTGTGCCAAATTGGTGGCGGCGCCGCCATGCCAACGCAGCCACTGGGGCCTTCGGTGGAGCTCTATGGGGCCACGAAAGGTGTGAGGGGTGTGCCGAAATGGGTGCGGCGCCGCCTTGCCAACGCAGCCACTGGGGCCTTCGGTGGAGCTCCCCCTATGGGGCCACGAAAGGTGTGAGGGGTGTGCCGACATGGGTGCGGCGCCGCCATGCCAACGCAACCACTGGGGCCTTCGGTGGAGCTCCCTATGGGGCCACGAAAGGTGTGAGGGGTGTGCCGGAATGGGCGCGGCGCCGCCATGCCAACGCAGCCACTGGGGCCTTCGGTGGAGCCTCCTATGTGGCCACGAAACGTGTGATGGGTGTGCCGAAATGGGTGCGGCGCCGCCATGCCAATGCAGCCACTGGGGCCTTCGGTGGGGCTCCCTATGGGACCACGAAACGTGTGAGGGGTGTGCCAAATTGGGTGCGGCGCCGCCATGCCAGCGCAGCCACTGTGGCCTTCGGTGGAGCTCCCTTATGGGGCCACGAAACGTGCGAGGGTTGAGCCAAATTGGGTGCGGCGCCGCCTTGCCAACGCAGCCACTGGGGCCTTCGGTGGAGCTCCCCATGGGGCCACGAAGCGTGTGAGGGGCGTGCCGACATGGGCGCGGCGCCGCCATGCCAACGCAGCCACTGGGGCTTTCGGTGGAGCTCCCCAAACGTGTGAGGGGTGTGCCGAAATGGGTGCGGCGCCGCCATGCCAACGCAGCCACTGGGGCCTTCGGTGGAGCTCCCTATGGGGCCACGAAACGTGCGAGGGGTGTGCCGTGATAGTTTGAGGAGGGAGGAGGGAGGGGGGAGGAGGCGGAGGAGGAGGAAGGAAGGAGAGGAGACGCGGGGCACCGTCTCTTCAAAACGAGGACCCAACACCACAGGATGGTTGGGAATTAACACAGCGCAGGAAAGAAGGAAACAAACAAAACAGCATTACACACCCGCGCGCCACTCACAACGGAAAAAACAACGGCGCAACAAAAATGCACGGCGTGTTGTGCTGTTCTTTATGTAAAGAACGTGACAACGAAACAACGGCGTAACACAAATCACGAGTAAACACAACAATGTGTCAACACAAGAGACAGCGTAACATAATTGTGCATACAAACACACTGCGTAGAAACACTGCGCGAAAACAAAATAACACTGCGTAAAAAAACACTGCGTAACAAAAATGCAGCGCGCAAACAAACAACGCGAGCAAAAGCATTGCGTGACAAAAGGCACTGCGTTGACAAAAAAAAGCTGCATAACAAAAATCACTGCGTGCAAAAACTGCGTTGAAAAAGCTGCTCAAACGGATTCAGTTCACGCTTAAGGTCAACTCTCGGAATCCCCCCCCTGGAAGTCCCGACCCTCTCCGCGGGACCGGTTTTCATCCTGAGGCGTCGCTTGACGGTCCCAAGACCCGGCGAGGGCCCCTCGAGGCCGAACTTTGCCCAAACCTTCGCGTCCTGATTTTGTAATGACGCGATGATGTCTGGGAGACCCCCACCCGATGTTACCCTCGCCCTGGCTTCGACTGAACTACAAGAGGCCCCGGCAAGGGACGGGCGGCAGGCGCGCGGCGCGGCTTTTTGTTCTTGGGCGCGCCCGATGGCGAGGAGGCAGCTGCTGGCCCTCGTGCTCCAGCTCGCCGCCGTGGGCCAGGCGCGTGCGGTGGCAAGTCGTGGGGGCCTCTGTGCGCAGCGGGGGCGCACGTCAAGAGACCAGCTGCTCTTCGTCAGGGTACCCCTGGGTGCCTCCGCTCCGCGCGCCGCGCGGTGGCTTCCCGCGGCCGCTGCAGAAGTTTGCGTTCAGGGTGCTCCAGGTTCCCCCCCCCCGTGTGCATCTCGCGCGCGGGGTTTCAGGATTGGGTTTCTTGCGAGGGTTTCCTGTGGCCGCGTCCGCACTGTACCCTCGCAGCTCTGTCTTTAGCGTCGATTAGCGTCGATTAGCGTCTGGGAGTCGACGAGATAGCGCCGATGTAGCGTCGATTAGCGTCGATGTAGCGTCGGCTAGCGTCGATTTAGCGTCGAGCAGCGTCGATTCGCAAGAGCCGACGAGATGGTATGGGAGGCCCCCGTGAGTTGCCACCGAAGGCGCGCCCGACATTGGAGGCCTCCGTGCAGGCCGAGGACTCGACCCAGTCAGGGACAACGTTCGGGGGGGTGGGTTCTCAGGGGGAGGCGAACTTCGCCTCCCCCTGAGAAACCTCCCCCCTCGGGCCTCGAACCTCGAGACTTCGCCTGGCGAAGTCTCGAGGCTCGAGGCCCGAGGATGTTGTTCGTGTTCGTGTTCGTCCGTTCTGGGCGCTTCCCCAGCCTCGGGATGCCTTCGAGCAGCTGCGCCTCGCCGGGAGCGTGCCAGGGGTGCCCGGATCCTCCCGAACGTCAAGCAGTGGCGAAGCGTCCCGGCTTGCCTATAGGCCTGCCAAACAACGTTCTAAGAACCTCCTGTGGTTTCCACCAAAAGTTCTCAGAGCATTTCTGGCTGGTAGTGTCTTGTCTCGTCACCTCGGGCGTATGTTCTGAGAACATTATGTGTTGGTTCTTCGGATACTGTTTGGTGTTCTGAGAACAGTTCGTGGTAGGACCATAGGAATGCCGGGACGGCCGGTCCCTGCTCAAGAACGGCGTCTGGAAAGCCAGCAGGGAATACAGTCGAGGCGCTGAAGAAGGAACCATTTTCGTTGGGGAGGGGCTCGGTGTTCCTTGATTGTTTCACAGCTTGCCTCAGGTTTTCCTTATGTTTTCGATGGGAAATCGAAGTTTAACTTGTGGACAAAAAGGGGCCTCGTTCCTTATTTAGGGTTCCTTAGGTCAACGCCCCGACAGTAGGATCCGGGGGGGAAGGCGGAAGGCATCGTCCCCGAGCCGCCCGCGCATCGCCGAGAGGTGCCCGACAGCCCGCCCTGCCCAGCAGCGTGCGGACTCACCTCTGAGGAGGAGGAGGAGGAGCAGGAGGAGGAGGAGCAGGAGGAGGAGGATGGGGGTCTGTCGCGGATCGGATCTATCGGCGATGTATCGCCGACGCTCCAAGAAGAACGGAGCACATAAGCATAAATTTCTGGCGCTCCGCGCGGATTTCTTGGACCCGCGTTGGGACCCCCTGGCGGTGCCTCGGACGCCGCCCATGGCGCGCTCCGCGCGCCAGGGAGGGGGTCCTAACGCGGATCCAAGAAATCCGCGTGGGGCGCCAACAGTTCATGCTTATGTTTTTGTTATTCTTCTTCTTCTTCTTCTTCTAGGTACAGGTCGAGGTTCCCGCCGACTGGGGACGAAGACCGACAGCACTTCCTGTCCATGGCGAGCTGGACTCGCTGTGCACGTGCCGCCGCGGACGGCGGCCCACCTGCGGCAAAGAAATCGCCTGCCCAGCAGCGGCCGCTCCTGGTTGTCGGCAGTCCTTGCTGTCAGGCATCGTACCCGTTTTGGTCCGCATCATCTCGGACGGCCGGTTACTGTCGGCGCTCGGGGGTCTTCCGTTCTCGGGATGCGGTCCTGCCACTGCGCCTCGCCGAGAGCATTCCGGGGGTGCCCGAATCGCCCCGGCGCGGCCGACAGACACCTGAGCTACGACCCGAAAGCCAGACGACCGAGCCTTTGCTGCAGTGACCTCTGGTGCGCGGCTTTCGTGGAGGGGGGCGGGCGGGGAGGCCGATCCCGAGAACACAGGTAGCTTCCCAAGAGATCCGATGTACCGTCGTCTCAACACGTGACCGCCAGGCCTCTCGACCCCTTCCCCAGGACCCGCGCTCTTCGTCATGGGCCGTTTCTGTTACGGTCTCGGGGCCCGTTGAGGGCCGCAAGAGGCCGAACATGTAGGAAATAGACGGTGTCCAGATGATTGTCAACACGTTCGAGGCTTATTAGGATCGTCGCGGGATTTGCCAAGGATATGGGTTATCGGTGGATGCCAAGGTTGGCTGTATCTTTCCTAACATACTTAGCTTATCAGTGGGTCACAAATCCCCCAAGGGGCGTCAGGGGTTCACGATCCTGGCTATAAGTGAACTCTGCGAACAATGGGCAGTCATACCACACCTTGGCATCCACTGGTGACGCCCCTGTCCCCTTCGCAGCCCCCGCGCCGATCCCAGTGGCCGCCGGGCCTTAACTCATGTCTCCGGCGGTTGTTCGGGGCGTCGCGATCTGGGCACCTCCGGAACGCCCTCCACGAGGCGCCGTTGCCGGACGGCTTCCCGAGGGGAGAAGCTTCCAGCGACGACCTGCGACGACTTCTGGAGCCCTGTCCCCTCAGCAGCCCACCGCCCACCACCCCCCTCCTCCTCCTCCTCCTCCTCCTCCTCCTCCTCCTCCTCCTCCTCTTCCTCCTCCTCCTCCTCCTCCTCCTCCTCCTCCTCCTCCTCCTCCTGCCTCCGTAGCCATTTTGGCTCAAGATGTTTTTGTCCCTCGGGAAGAGAACGGATACCTCTAGTCCGAGGTTAGCTCCCGATTCAGGCAACCACAGTCGAGCTGCGCGCTGCTGGGGCCAAGAGTATACATCCGCGTGCACAAACCTGCACTCTCCCCAGCGGCCACGTGTGCAGTGGCATGGCAGATGGCAGTTCGGGGTTCTCGCAGCTCACATATCAGGAGATTTGCATCCTCGAGTCCCAGGAGGACTGCCCCCCGCCACCTGCTGGGAGTGACGCTCGTCGTGCTGGCAGCAGCGCTGAGTCCTCCCGCAGCTCGGACGGCCGCAGTACATCGCGCAGTGAGCAGAGGCGCAGAGACGCTCGGAGGAGGAGACAGCTCCAGCGGGCACGTGGGGAGGATGATCGGGACCCTCGACGCACTGAAGGCGGACGCGGGCGACGACCCGACGGCGGAGCGGCAGCTGCTGGTGTGGCCGCGACCGAGACTCAGACGGCACCAGCATAAGCGGCACCTCACGATGCATTGGCAGCCGCAGCCTCGCGCAGCTTTAGGCCTGCCGCCACAACATCGGGGCCAACCACCTGTGTCGGGAAGCAGGAGATTTCGAGCATGCTGGCCAACATGGAGCGGCTACTGGGAGAACAACTGCAGACCAACACGCGCAACCTCTCGGACATCTTCCAACAGTCCCAGCTGGAGTTTGCCCAGGTGGTGGACAAGAGGCTCGGCAAGGCGGACGAGCGCCTGGGGCAGATGGAAGATAGGATGCGCGAATTTGCCGCGCTGCGCCAGGAGATGGACGACCTCAGAGCGGAGATGGGGGTGGTCGCGTCAGCGACCCCCAAGGCACTACCGTCTGCGACGGGGTGGTCTCGCACTGTGGACACCACGATCTTGGCGATCACGGCGAGGGCCAATGTCCCGAAGAGCGCGGTGGCGGACGCGCTGCAGCAGCGGGTGGTCGACGCGGACCTTGCGACGGTCCAGCCTGAAGCCACGCGTCTCGAGGGGGAGGAGATCGGCCACCACTTCAAGCTGCGCTGCCTGGGAACGACGGCACTTGCCGAGCGCCGCTGCGGCAAACTTCTGGAGCTCCTGCGCACTGGCCCGTCCTCGTGGCGCGAGTTCGCAGCGGTGCTCCCGAACGGCGGCAGAGTCCATCTCAATGTGGGCAAGGACCGCAATCAGTCCCAGATATCGCACGAGATCCAACTCAAGCGCCTTCGCGCTGAGCTGCAAGAGCACATCGCGGACCGTCTCTTCGTGGACAAGGACTCGTTCACCATTACGGTCAAGTGGAGGCAGCTTGTTCGCCTCTCCATCCCTGCGCCAGGCGCGCAGCCGCAAGTCTCGTGGAACTTGGCGGCGGTGCGCTCGATTGGCCAGACGGAGCAGGCCCTGCAGATCATGACAGACCGCGCGCTGGACCCCGAGGCCCAGCAGTGGACTCTTTGACCGACTGGCTCGTGCATGGGGTGGCCAGGGCGATGGTATCCACCTCGGCACCTGGAACTGCAGGGCACTCAAGCAGACGGGAAAGAACGGCATGCGCAAGGTCAAGAAGAAACTCAAGTACCTCCAACGCTATTGGAAGAGTCCAATGATATTGGTGCTACAAGAGACTCGCGCCTCCTCGGCCTGCATGGAAGTGCTTCTCGGGAGGCTGGGGAGAACGTTTCACTGCTTCACCTCGTGCATTGCAGGAGGCAGAGAAGACGCGGGAGGTGTAGCGACGGTAGTGCCTGGCACGAGCGACGGCTACACCTGCAATTTTGTTCCAGATGATCTTGCCCCTGGGCGCATCTTACGACATCTCGGCACTGTTCTCTCAGAGCACCCGATGCCGAATGAGACTCCCATCAGTTTTGTCCATTGGAATGTACACAACCATGATATTTCCCCAGAGCAGCGGAGGCGAGTGGCAGCGAGTATTCGGCGTGATCTGGCATGGGCTCATGAAGCCCCTGATTGCCGCACAGTGTTCATAGTTGGCGACTTCAACTTCGGCGACTACGACGAGGTGGATTCCTTCGTGCTGGACCAGCAGGACCCCATGCAGCAGGGGCCCGGAGCTGGGCAGATTCACCCCGCCCAGTCGCTGGCGCCTTCGGGGTCGCAAGCGGCCCGTCTCGCACGGCATCCTGGCCAGCGCCAATGGCTCGACGCGATGAGAGGAGCCGCTGAGCTGATGTCGGGCAAGCCCACCCACTGGAATGCGAGCACCAGAACCAGCACCACCATTGACAGGATCTCCGTGGGACTCCCGCGCTGGGTTCCCTGCCAAGGCCGGCAGTCCTGCCAGGTACGCGGCGAAGCTAGAGAACTGCACATCCGTGGGGTTAGCGATCACTCGCTAGTGGTGGCCTCGCTACTGAGACGCCCCCGCCCTCCGCGGGACCCTGACATGCCATCTGCCATCCCGCGGGACATCGTCACGAGGCCCCGCTTTAAGGAGATCATACAGAGCTACTTGGAGGTGGTGCCGCTGCAGCACCCGTCGCCCCCTGACGAATACAAGTTCTACACTAGAATCCCGCAGGCCGCCGCCAAAAACGCCCAACAGGAGCCCCTCGTGACGGAGGGCTGGTCCAAGGGGTCCTCAGCCATCATCTGGCGCCAGCTGGCTCGGGCCTACTGGAGGCAGAACTGGCGTCTGGCTCAGCTGGTGCTCTCCCACAATGAATGGGCGCGAGACCTGATGCGGGTCGACGCGGAAGCCAGAGCAGCGCAGATCACCGACTACCCCGAGTTCCAGCGGAGGCACAACATCTCGCAGAAGAAGGAAGCGGCCAGTCTGATGAGGAAGCTGGAGGAGGACACCCAGCAGGAGACCGACGAGAGCAGGGAGATGCAGCTGAGTGCCCAGCTTCGCGCTCTCCGCAGGAGGGCTCGTCTGCGGGCACCTGTCAGCGCACGTCGATACCTCGCAGCGCTGGAGGTGGATGGCGCCGAGCTTGCGGAGGCATCGGGCATCCGCGACGCGCTGGGCAAGCACTGGGGCAAGGTGTTCAGCCCAGTGGAAGAGCTCCGCGAGTCCAACAGCGAGCGCACGGCCAAGCTCCAGGTTCGGTACCTCGGGCGTTTTGGGGCCCCGCGGGCGGACTGGGACGAGCTGCCTGCGCCGAGGCTGGCGGATGTCCACCTGGCCCTGCGGCGAGCCAGACCTGCTACGCCTGGGCCCGACGGGCCCCCTGCGGCGGCCTGGCTGGCACAGCCCTCTGGGCCCGCGGTGCTTAACCGCGCGCCGCAGTGGATGCTGGATGGCATGTGCACGCGCACGGACTACAACTACGCGATCGGCATCTTCCTGTCCAAGGGCTCGCTGCCTTCTGACCTGCATGCGGTCTCGCGCGCCCCTGGCGACGCGCGCCCGCTCTCCCTTCGCAGCACAGGCGCGAAGGCCACCAGCTCGGCAACGAACTGGCCTATCAAGAGAGCGGTGCAAAAAGTCATCGCACCGAGCCAGAGAGGATTCATCTGCGGCCGACACTTTGTCGAGAATCTGATTGAATTAGACAGCTTCGCTGGGATTGGTAGCATGCAGGCTTTAGACCATCCGTCTCCTGATCGCCCCCGTCCTCTCCTTCTCGCGTTTGATTACGCCCGCGCGTTCCCCTCTGTCTCCCACTCGTGGATATGGAAGGTCTTGTCTGCTCGGGGTGCTCCAGAGGCCCTTGTTGCTGCGGTTCGCGCCAACTACAGTCGCGCGGCCACCCTCTGTGCTGACCCGCCTCGGGCATTTATGTTCTGGGTCATCGTAGGAGTCTTGCACGGCGACCCCCTGTCGGGAAGCCTCTTTGTCTTAGCGGTGCTTCCCTTTTGTAGTGGCCTAGAGCGCACTCTCGAGGCCGCTCTGAAGGGGATCGGGAGGTGGCGCGCGGACGACGCGGGGGCAGTGGTGCGGGGGGGGCCTGGCCTGAGAGTTCTAGCGCGAGTGTTTCGAATTTCCAGACGCCGTGCCCGACTGGGACTGAAACCCGCGAAGTGCGCTGCCACCCCGCTCTGGGCCCCGTGGTCTGAGGAGCTCTGTGACCCACCTCTGAGCTTCTTGGAGCGGCGTGCCCTGAATGGCGGGCGCTTAAGGTTGAGGCGTCCCTGGAATATCTGAGATGCACGGTCGGCCCTGCAGCTTCTCTCGAGCAGCAGTGAGCAGCCCCCACGGCCAAATTCGAAGCCAGAGTCAAAGATGTCGCCCGCTCGCATGCTGATGCCCACTCGTCGGTGATCCTTTACCACGAGCGCGCTCTGAGCGTTCTATCGCACAAGTCTCAGCTGTTTCACCCTTCCAAGCACCTTCGCAGAAGGGAGAAAGACATCCTCACGCGTGTCTTTCGAGCCCCTGGATCCTGGCTCTCCTCTGCCTGCTTCCATGACCTCCCCTCCCTCGGCGGGCCCAGGGTCCAAGGCCTTCGAAGCAACGCGCTGGCTGCTTTGATGAGGATTGGCATCCAATTCAGAGAACGCCGTGCTCGCATGCGCCAGCGCCTCGAGGATGCAGCTTGGGAGCGCATGCACGCAGGACGGGCCTGCTGGAGGGGGCCCACGGGTGCCAAGGAGCTGTGTCCTTGGCCCGCATTCTGGCGGGAGCCGGCGGTGGCGTGGTCCCTGCGGGAGGCGGCGGAAGCTCGGGGCTCTCTGGGGCGCGACCGCGCGGCGGCCCTTGCTGGGCCGAGGTCCCTGGAGGCCGAGCGCAGGACGGCGCTAGAACGCTCAGCACCGCAGAGGTCTGAACGCTCTATCCCCGAGCTGACGGGCGCCCGTGGTGCTGTGGCAGGTCTTCGGTTTAAAGCGCAGCGTGCCCTTAATCGTGGTATTCTCCCCGTCCTCTACTTGTCGTCCTTCTCCCTCCTCCCCCTCATTCACAAGCAACTCTTTACATGGTTCGGGATTGCCCCCGGGTTTTCGCACACGTTCCCTTGGTCGGAGGTGCGAGGTGTCCTCGAGATGTCCCCCCCGTCTTGGCGCCTCGCGGCACCCCGCACTTGGACTGGGGGATGGGTCACGGACGCCCGACTTCGAAATGTCGATCGAGGCTGCCTGCTCGGCTGCGACTGCCGATATAGCCTATCACATTATATCCAATGCTTCTCCTTCCACTGGCTTGTCGCCATGGTTTCTTGCCCTCGCCTTGGTCCCCCGCCTGCTCCCGAGCCCGTCCCTGCCCGTCTTGCCCTCTTACCGCGCGCCCCTTCCCATCTCAGGAGGCTGGCGATATTCTTCCATCTGCATCGCCTCTTGCACGCGCGCAGCAGGCGAATTACACATCACCCAGCGCCACAGGAGGTGATTCAAATAGCCCAGGCCGCCCGCCTTGCCACGGACCTCGCAGTGGGGTCGTGGCGGCGGCGCGTGCGAGGGCATACGTAAGGAGAGACTTTCCCTCGGCGACGTTCCGCCTCCTCCTCCTCCTCCTCCTGCCCCTCCTCCTCCTCCTCCTCCTCCTCCTCCTCCTCCTCCTCCTCCTCCTCCTCCTCCTCCTCTTCCTCCTCCTCCTCCTCACCATCCTCCTCCCCTCCTCCTCCTCCTCCTCCTCCTCCTCCTCTTCCTCCTCCTCCTCCTCCTCGAGTCAGCCCTGGCAACCCACGACCGAGCGCGGGTCCAGCTGCCAGGGGGTTATCAAGAATACAGAAAAGCGCGGGCGAGCCACGATCAGCCGTGCCGGGAGCCGTCCGTGCCAGGCGAAAACGTGCGGGCCAACGACATCAGCTACAGAGTTGAGACCAGTTCGCGCGGGAGACGCCACACAAAAAAACGGGCAGCGGCAGGAAACCTCAATGCGAGAAGCGGGGGGCGAAGCTGGAGTCCGCCACACCAACCCCTCCCTCGGCGAGCAGCGGCAGCAGGCGATGCCGCGGCACCAAGCGAGAGGGAAGACGAAGGTCGAGCCCAACGTCATCAGCTACGAGGCCCGACAGGCGAAGGTTGAGCCCGACGCGGGGGCCGACCCAAATACCGACGCCGAAGCGGAAGGCGAAGGTAGAGCCCGACGCGTTCAGCTACAATGCCGGCCGGGACCGAGGGCAATGTGCGAGAAGTGGGAAGGCGAAGTTGGAACCCGACGCCATCCGCCTGGAGCCACTGTGCGAGCAGCGTGCGAAAAGCGGGAGGCAACGCGGGACAACGAGCGGCGCAGGAAGAAGGCGAAGGACGAGCCCGACGCCATCAGCTACACCCGACGCGACGTAGCAGCAGCAGCAGCAGCAGCAGCAGCAGCAGCAGCAGCAGGAGGAGGAGGAGGAGGAGGAGGAGGAGGAGGGGGAGGGGAGGAGGAGGAGGAGGAGGAGGAGGAGGAGGAGGAGGAGGAGGAGGAGGAGGAGGAGGGGGGGGAGGAGGAGGAGGAGGAGCAGGAGGAGGAGGAGGAGAGGGAGGAGGAGGAGGAGGAGGAGGAGGCATGAGGATGAGGAAGCGGAGGAGGAGGAGGAGGAGCAGCAGGAGGAGGAGGAGGAGGGAGGGAGGAGGAAGAGGAAGAGGAGGAGGAGGAGGAGGAGGAGGAGGAGGAGGAAAAGGAGGAGGAGGAGGACGAACAGGAGGAGGAGGAGGAGGAGGAGCTGGAGGAGGAGGAGAGGAGGAGGAGGAGGAGGAGGAGGAGGAGGAGGAGGAGGAGGAGGAGGAGGAGGAGGAGGAGGAGGAGGGGGAGGAGGCGGAGGAGGAGGAGGGGGAGGAGAGGAGGAGGAGGAGGGAGGAGGAGGAGGAGGGAGGAGAGGAGGAGGAGGAGGAGGAGGAGGAGGAGGAGGAGGAGGAGGAGGAGGGAGGAGGAGGAGGAGGTGGAGGGGAGGAGGAGGAGGAGAAGGAGCCGGGGGAGGAGAAGGAACAGGGGGAGGAGGGAGGAGGAGGAGGAGGAGGAGGAGGAGGAGGAGGAGGAGGAGGAGGAAAGGGAGAAGGAGTCCCGATGCCCCTTCGTCCTTGTTGGCCTCCAGGGCCTCTTGGCGGGCCCTCGCCGCCACGGCGGGAGTCGTCTCTCGGAGTCCTGGCCAGCTCGAGCCCCAGGCGAGTGGTCCAGGAAGTATAGCGTTAAGTCGTGCGTGCCCCTCTACAGGAGGACTGTTCAAACAGAGTCAGCAAATAGTCAGGGGATGGTTTTTCCACAATTCATTAACTATGCTTGAGACTTGTTTGGTTATTCTATTTAAAAAATCGCCCGACATCCGCCTGTAGGGCCCGGCCCACGTATAGCGGCATCGATCGTGTCCTCTTTGCTTCCCCAGGCCCGCCGGCTCGAGGAGGAGGAGGGCGAGGAGGCGGAGAGCCAATCCTGGAAGGGCACAGAAAGCGGCACAAGCGTGAATGTTCGGAGACGGCCCGCGCGGAGCTCCGAGGGTTCATGGCTGTGCTGTTTCTCTGTTCTTCTGGCTTCGGGGGCACGTGGGACTCGAGCCTGCCGGGTATTCGGGGGCACGCCGCCGTTGTGTGGCGTGGCGCGCGCGGGTTTTGAGGGCGCAGCTTCTGTGAGACGATTGCAGCTAGAGCTTGCGCCAATTCTCAGACCATGTCCCGTCATTTTTCCGACGCCCCCCTCCTCCCTTCTCTTCCTATCCTTCTCCCTCCTCCTCCTCCTCCTCCTCCTCCTCCTCCTCCTCCTCCTCCTCCTCCTCCTCCCCCTCTTTCTTCTTCTCTACCCTCCTTCCTCCCCCTTGTCGTGCAAACTCTGGCCCCCAAAAATCGCATCAAGGCCTCCCTTCTCGCTCGTGACAGGCCAATGACTCAACGCACCCGTGGGACGATCGTTGCGTGTTCGCGTCGCTGTGTCTGTCCCCTTGGCTCACCTCTGCCTCCCACCAGCAGGTCGCGCTGTGGGGAAGCAAACGAACAAAGAATGCCCCCCCGCCCCGCAGCTCGAGCCCCACGCCCCCCAACACATCCACGGTGCTGCTGGTCGGGCTCGTGTCCGCGGCCGCCCTGGGGCGGTACCTCTACCGGAGGTGCCGCGGGACCGAGGAGGAGCCAGAAAGGCAGAGGTCGTACTTCCTGCAGGTGCAAGCCTGAGTTGGCGCTGCGGCCCGCACTCGCCAGCGCGCCCGCTCCTCCTCTCCGCTGCCTCCCTCTTCCCGCTCCCTCCAGCATGCAGGCCACCCGTCCGAGTCTGGTCAGGCTCAGGGTTGCGCACAGGCGGCACCCCCGGGTAGCCCCGGCTGGCCCCAACAGGCCCCCCGAGTAGTCCCAGCTGTCTTCAACGGGCCCCCCGAGCCCTGGGCGATCTCAACACCCCAACCCTGATGCGCGGTGCGACCCAGATACGGCGCCGGAGACGGCGCCAAGGTGTTGAGACCGCCCCTGGCTGCCCGGTGGGCCCTTTGAGGTCAGCCGGGGCTATTCGGGGGGCCTGCTGAGGCCAGCCTGGGTGGGGGGGGCTGCCTGTGAAAAACCCGAAGCCTCCCATCCGAGCCTTCCCCCCCCCGTCCTCCCAACGCGTCTTCTCTGTGGGGAGGGCAGCTCTTACAGTCAACCCGCACTGTAAGGATGAGCGAGCTTCCAAATGGTACCCTTGCATCCTTGCCTCCTCGGTCCAGCCTTGGCGACTCTCGTCGGCCGCGCCCCGCTCGAGAAGCTTCGAAATGAGCGTCCAAGGCCCTTGCATCCGTATCGTCAGGGGCAGCCTGACCTGACCGACCCCTAGCAGACCATCCCCCTTCGTGACGCCTCCCTCGCCTCGCCTCAAGAGGCATGTCTGCGGCCGGAAGGCGGCTTGAAGGGCGAGGATGACGCCACAGAAGGCGATGGTTTGCTGGGGGTCGGTTAGGCCGCGCCCGATACCGCGCATCCTTGTGATGCGGGCCGGCTGCACTGCGCAGCTGCGGCCCCGCGGCAGTGGGCCGTGCTCTGCCGGGCTCGGCAGAGCAGGCGCCGCCCATGGGGCAGAGGCCTCCACGCTCGGCGGCGCGCGCGCGCGAGGGGTTGGGCGCAAGGGGTGCGGCTGGCCAAGGTTCGGGCCGGACGAAAGGGGGGGATTGAAAAAGGAGGTGCGAAATTTGCTGCATGCAGCTGGTTTCGGCCTCAGGCCATTCCTCGATACATAGCCGCCTCCGGCGCCGGGAGGCGCCGGGAAAATCAGCTACGTGAGCTGATTCTCAAACCCCTCCTTTGCTATCCCCCCCCTTTCGCCCGACCCGAACGGTGGGGGTGGAGCTGCCAAGGATGCACGGGGGGCTTGGCGCTCTTCTTGGCACGGCTCGGGCGAGGGCACCGTGCACTCTTCCCCTGCGAGGGCCATCGCGGAGCAGTGTGGGCCAGCTGGGGAGGAGTGCACCCGTGGACACGCGAACGGCGACGTTGGCAGCGGCGATGCAGGCCTCGGTGTTTCTGCACGAACGAGATGGGCACGGAAAGAATGGGTACGATGCCCAACAGAAGTTCCTGTTCATTTTGAACAGGGCTCGCTGTCCGCGCCGCTGCGGCCTGTGTCCATCTGAGACAGAAGGCCGCCTGCCCAACAGCGGCCGTTGTTGGTGTTGGTTTGGGACAACATTTGTTGTTCGGCATTGTGCCCATGTTTTCCGTACCCATTTCGGGCGTCCAAGGTGTTGCAGGTGGGGTTGATCTGTGGCCAGCCCGATTGCAGGGAGCGCGTGGCTCGTGCTCTCCTAACAACCCGCCGCGCCGCGTTCGCTCGATACTCCAGCATGTGGTTCCGTGGTGCGGGGCTCGGTTTCCTGCAACCTGTTCTGTGCGAGGTCGGCCTCACAAGAACCGGATTCCCGGCATCGCCGTTAAAGGACATCGCCGTCAGCGTGGCCTTGGCACCCGCGTGACCCCGCAAGCTGCACCGGGGAGAGCGGGGGCGTCCGAGCGATAGGTGATGTGCAAGTGCGGCGTCGCGAAAACCAGATTCCCAGCATCGCCGTTAACCGACATCGCCGTCAGCGTGGCCTTGGCACCCGCGCGACCCCGCAAGCTGCACCATGGAGAGCGGGGGCGTCCGAGCCGCTCGGGCGGGTGGTAATGGGGGGGGGACTTGAATGGGGGATGAAGAACACGACCCTGAAAGAGCCCTCTAGGGCCCCTTTCGGGAACCAGCAGGGGCCCAAAAGGGGGCCTCAACTGCCTCTTTGGGGTTCTTCTCTTGAGCCCCCATTTAGGTCCCCCCCCATTACCACCCGCCCGCGGCCTTCGTGGGGGAGACGCATGCGAACACCGCCACTTGGGCCTTCGGTGGAGCTGCCCATGCGGCAACGAAATCCTGTACTGGGTGGGAGAGACGCATGCGAAGACGCCACTGCGGGCTTCGGTGGAGCACCCTTATGGGGCCACGAGACGGTGCACTGGGTGGGAGAGACGCATGCGAACACCGCCACTGGGACCTTCGGTGGAGCTCCCTATGGGGCCACGAAACGCTTGAGGGGTGTGCCGGAATGGTTGCGTTGTGCGAATGGCAGAGGCAAATATTGGAGGAGAGGAGAGGAGAGGAGGAAGGATGAGAGGGGAGGAGACGCAGGGCGCTGTCTTTTCAAAGCGAAGATCCAACACCACGACAGGCTGGTTGGGAACAAGGCTTCGTTGCTTGCCACAAGCTCAACCTGGGGCGTCGCCTGAGGATCGGCGCGGCCAGTCCACCAAGCGTGGGGGGAAATTAGGAGGAGGAGGAGAAGAAGGAGGAAGAGGAGGAGGAGGAGGACCATCGCACGGACTCGGAAAGGGTTCGACTTCACTAGGGCGACTCGGGCGTTTTGGCATCGGCAGCCTGTTGGGCTACCTGTTCAGTTGGGACCTGGGGCTTGAAAGCCACTGGGCTGTTCTTCCCAGCCTTGGGGCGCTCATGGGCACCTCCTCGCAAGCGTGGAAACATACCTCCTGGGGCAACGCTGATGGCGGGCCCTGAGGGTACACTCTGAATACGTTCCGCACCCTGAACATGCAACTACGAGACTCTGATCAGCGATTCGACCGGAAACTTGCAACTTGCAGCCGCTGGGCATGACCGCCAGCTTGGCCAGGGCGGAAGCATTACCTGGGCAGGGCTCCTTGGTTCTGTCTTGCTTGGACTTATCATTGAGACATCGCGAGTGGCAGAGACAGCAGAGCCAACGATTCTTGCGCCAGGTCCAGACGTGCCCGACACTGGCACGAGTAACAACGGGGCTCGAAATCGCCACCCTCGGGTTAACTTTGCCTTGCCACGCTTCCGCGAAGAGGAGGAGGAGGAGGAGGAGGAGGAGGAGGAGAAGGAGGAGGAGGAGGGGGATGAGGAGGGAGGAGGAGGAGGAGGAGGTAGAGGAGGGGGGGGGGAAAGGTGGAGGGGGGGGTGAGTCCGAACGCCGTAGGGCCAAAGGTAACAGGCAACATGTAGCAGGTAATAGGGAGGGGAGGAGGAGGAGGAGGAGGAGGGGAGGAGGAGGAGGAGGAGGAGCGGAGGAGGAGGAGGAGGAAGAGGAGGAGGAGGAGGAGAGGAGGGAGGAGGGGGAGAAAGGGGAGGAGGAGGGAGGGAGGAAAGAGGAAAAAAGAGGAGGAGGAGGAGGAGGAGGAGGAGGAGGAGGGGAGGAGGAGGAGGAGGGGGAGGGCAAGGACCTGGAGGAGGGAGCAGCGAGACTCAAGTGCCTTTCGTTTGAGTGTTTGGACGAAATGGAACAGAAGCGGAGTGAGG
Organism: Prorocentrum cordatum; assembly: GCA_963575745.1. Lineage (NCBI taxonomy): Eukaryota > Dinophyceae > Prorocentrales > Prorocentraceae > Prorocentrum > Prorocentrum cordatum. The sequence goes on along the minus strand of CAUYUJ010015811.1, from coordinate 113,300 downwards.
AGGAGGAGGAGAGAGGAGGAGGAGGAGGAGGAGGAGAAGGATGAGGGAGGAGGGGAAGGAGCCGAGGGAGGGAAGGAGGGGCCCTCCGCCCTCCGCGCGGGCCGGCCCCGTGGAGGCTCGCGTGGAGGGCGCGGGCGAGGGTCCGCTCGGCATTCGGTACCGCAGCTACCGGGCGAACGCGCCCATACTGCTCGGCCTGGTCCACACGCGCAGCCGCCTCCTCCTCCTCCTCGTTCTCCTCCTCCTCCTCCTCCTCCTCCTCGTCCCTTGCCCCCCCACGGTACCTCCTCCCCCTCCTCCCTCCTCCTCCTCCTCTCTCTTTCTCCTCCCTCCTCCTTCCCCCTTTCTCCCCCCTCCCTTCCTCCTCCCTCCTCCTCCTCCTCCTCCTCCTCCTTCCTCCTCCTCCTCCTCCTCCTCCTCCTCCTCCTCCTCCTCCTCCTCCTCCTCCTCCTAGCGCCAGCTCGGCACATGCAGGGCTTGGCTGCCAGCGGCGCCATTGGCGCCTCCCGCGCCGCCCTCCCCGCCTCTGCCTCCCCGCTCTCCCCGGCCGTGCCAGGGTGGTGCATCCTGGTGCTGCTGCGCCGCAGCGCCGCCGCCCCTACCGATCGTCTGCGACAAGGCGGGTTCAGTACCTGCGCGCTGAGGCCCGAGTCAGAAACCAGGCGAAGTCTGGCAAACCCGTGGCTGCTAAAACGGAGCTCCGGGATTGCTTGCTTCCGGGAAGCAGCCCGTTTATCATTTAGTGCGCTGAGTTTTGTTCCGCGAGTTTGTTTCTTTCTTCCAGGAAGACCGCTTTAGCAGCCACGGATTTGCCAGACTTCGCCCAGCTTCCGAGGAGTCACGGCGCACTTGCTGCGTGCTTTGGGCGCCCTGCCCGAGCGCCGCGGCGTGCCGCCTCCGCGCCTCGCGGGCACTCTGGCTGCCGCGCTGCCGCCGCATGCCGCTACGCCCGCCGAGGCTTACCGTGCTGCCTAGGGCGGCGTTCTTGCTGCTGCTGCTGCTGCTGCTGCTGGACATGGCTCTCCAGGTGCTCCTCAAGGCTCCTGCGTGTGGCGTTCCGGATCGTTCGGTTATTCTGGCGTCTCGTCCCTCGATGGTCAAGGGCACGGGCAAGGACACGGACACGAGCACGGGCAATAATAATGAGAACGTGCTACGGTTGTGCGTCCCCGTGGTTCGGCCACTGCGTCTGCCTCTGCTCGGCCTGACCGTGCAGAGCGCTGTACCGCTGGTCCCCGATCTGATCGTGGGCACCTTTTGTGTTCTCTGGGTCCTGGCACCTGGCACCTGCACGTGCCAGGGCAAGAACAAGGACAAGAGTAAGAACACGAACAACGGAAAGGGCAGTTTCGCCGACTGGCCTCCCGATGTGCCACCTGAGCATTTTGTGTTCGCATGCGCCAGTTCGGCGCCCAGTTTTGCGAGGCGCACGGCGGCGCGCTGCTCAAGAATACTTTCAAGGGGTGCAGGTAGGGTGCGCGGCCCCTCCTCCTCCTCCTCCTCCTCCTCCTCCTCCTCTTCCTCCTCCTCCTCCTCCTCCTCCTCCTCCTCCTCCTCCTCCTCAAGTGGTGTTTTGGAAGGGTTCAGGATTTTGCGGGTGCAACAGTTATGTGGTTGACTCCTGAGTTTGCACTGGTCCTTCTCCTCCTCGCCTCCGCAGGCCGCGGCGAGGCGCTGGAGCAAGCGCTTCGCGGGGCGCTTTGGCGGGTTGCTCTGACAGGCTGGCGTGCGGTGCGGGTCTGGGTGGGCTCCTCCCCGCCCTGGCCTGCCACGCTCGCTGCCCCGAGTGTGGCAGGACGGGTCGGGGGTCTACTTCCGCTCCTGTCGCTGGCTTGCTTCAGCCTGGCAGAAGAAGTGTCCAGTGCAATCCAATCCTCCTCGTCCTCCCCTAACCCCCCGCCCCCCCCTCTACGTTTTCCATTCCTGTGTCCCTTTATCCTTACAACTCATTCCTCCCTGTCGCACCCCCAGGCGTGTCAGTAGGGCGGGCGGGACGTTGTTTGTTGAGACCTCCCCACCACTTCTGATCCTGAAGAGTGACAATTGCAACTGTTACAAGGATGGGCGCGGCATGGTTTTCAAGACATGGCTCTCGTTGCAGTGCCGCGCGCAATCGTCATGGATGGCGGGCGGCGGCTGATTTTAAACATGTCGTTTTCGTTGCAGCGCCACGCACGTTCGTTTCAGGAATGGTTGAAGTCTCCGGAGCACGGTTTAGATTTGATAGGACGCAGCGGTCACGATGATTCGCGGCGCTGCAGTCCCAAACGTAGTGTATTGATAGGACTGAGGGCTGCCAGTAAGCAGAGATCATGTGGATCCGCGGCGCTACAATTCCAGGAATGGTATTTGGGCTCAGCTGCGGATTCCCAGGCAGTTGTCTTTCAATGGGGCACTCTCCGCCATAAGAACTGCTTACTGTAGGGATATGTGAAGAAGGAGCCTGGAACGCGGCTGAGTTGCAACATCGTTGATGCGCTTTGGGTTCACACAGGTCCCCCTCCTTTTCGCTCCTCCTCCCCACCTTCCTCCGTATAGGGGCTGAGGGGATGCCGCGGGTGCAACCATGGCGAGGATGTCAAACGTCTCCGCTGATGACTTCTTATGCCCATAACGTGTACTTATTTCCCTCACACAAAGCCCACTCCACGTGGGCGGCTTCAGTCCGCATGGCGTCTTCAGCGCAGTGCACACCCCAGCATCGATGCCCTCTCGGCGTCCTTCCGCGGAGCTCCGAGCTCCGGGTTCGGAGCTCCTCTGGCCTCTTTCGCCGCCGCCGCCGTTCCCCGCCTCCTCTTGCTCCTGTTTTTTTCTCCGCTCCCTGCGCATGCCGTGCGTCCGTGCGCCCGGTTGCAGCGCGCGTCCAGCTCGCGCCCGGCAGGCCCCCGCGGCCCCGCCCCCCTCCGCGACTCCGCCACTTCCCTCGCGCGGGCGCGGTTTTGGGGGGAGGGGGGGGGCGGCAAGGCAAAGTACCCAGTGGACGTGTGGCATCCAGCAGGGAGGAAGTACTTTTCGACGCGCAGCTGGTGCGAGCTTGCGATGCGGATCGCGAAGGACGACCTGGAGAACCTGAAGAGCGTCAAGGAGGCACCCACGAGGGAGCTGAACAAGTCAGAGAAGCTCGAGCAGAAAGAGGCCGAGAGGCTCAAGCGACGTCAGAAGCTCCGCGAAAGCACAGGCACCCCGCTGGACGGCACCGAGATTCTCGAGATGTACGCCGAGTCAACTGAAGCGGATAGCTCCAGCGGCCGCGCGCGAGAGCCCCCATTTGCGCATGCGGGCGCGGCTGCGACAGGCGAGCTCGGAGGGGCCGACACTAGCGAGGAAATCTCGGAGTGCGGACCTTGATGAGCGAGCCGTAGCGGCCGACACGCAGCCAGGAGGAGCACTAGCGAGGGCATTTCGGAGTGCAACCCAGGCGGGCAGGACGGGGCCGCACCAGCCGCGATCAACAACTTTTTCATTTTTCCGGAGCACTGACAGGTACAAAGTCAGATGGACACACCGCCACTAGGACGACGAGTGGAAAACGAGGGCCCCGCTGAGACCACTACAGATTTCTCCTTAAGGGCCCCTCGTCCCGTGAAACGACTGCGGGGCGTGGGCAGCATCGCAGATATGGAGGCCTCTCACGCGCCGTGGCATGAATCGCGCTGCTCGCCCCTACTTAGACGCCAACTGGAGGGGTACTTCAGAGGTGCACTTGGAGTAATACAGAGAATTTAGATGCAGAATGATGCAACACAGGTTTTGTGTTGGACGCTACATTGCACGGTTCGGCCGTCGACCAGCACGCCGTTAGAGAGGGATGGGCTCTGTCCGAAGTGTGGGCGCAGCAGGACGTAGGTAGAATGTGAATTAGGCCCCCAGCAGAAGATTGGCGCGTAGGGGCATCCTGTATTCTATCCCTCCCCATCTCTCCCCTGCGTCGTTGAGTGAGGTCGCGTCGTCATCCTCCCCCTGCTTGGGAGCCCTGCTCGCCCAGCGCGCCCCTCATGGAATGGGCACGCGAGAGGGCATCCAGCCGCTCCCCCCGTACTGACCCGTAGGGACTCACACTCACAAGGTAGCGTGCCTCTCTTACGGGGCCACCTCGGAGCTCGTCCCATGAGAAGTCTGGGTCTGCGGCATACTACATTCGCAGGGGATTTTGCAAGTCGTACCCCACGGCTCCTTTGCAGGCGCTTCGACTCTGACCCCCTTGATGCGGATGTCCTGTCCTGTCCTGTTCTCGTCTTCCTCCTCCTCTTCGTTGTCCTCCTCATCCTCCTCGTCCTCCTCCTCAGTCTGCCTCTCCCCCTTAGTCAGCTCCCGCGGGCTTCATGCAGCTCAGCGGCTGCCGCATTTGGCCCAGGAGCGCCCCAGGGCAAGTTGCAGGCAATCGCAACGATCTCTCAGATCGACGTTCTCCCGGCGCTTGCGGCATTCAAGGTGAGCTCGCCAAGATGCGGTAGCCATACTCGACGACGACCTTCAACACCCCCAGCCTCTGCCCGAGGGGCCGCGCAGGGCGCCTGCGGTGCCACAGTGCAGCAGCGGCGCTGCTCCGGCACCACCTGGAACGGACCGGGGCGTTCGCCGACGCCGCTTTTTCCCGGAGCTGTACTCCCTGGTGGACGGCGATGTCCGAGAACGCATCATGGATTTCATCGTGTGGTGGCCACCTGGACGCCGATTCGGGATCGACGTCGCCGTGCGGTCGCCTTTCCTGACCGAGCTGCGGCGCCCGCGCGAGCTGCTGGGGGAGGCCGCGCTCGGCGGCGAGGCGGCCGAACGGTCCCACTACGGCGCAGTCGATGCCCCGATGGCGATGGAACCCTTCGGGCGCCTCGGGCCGGCGGCGCTGCAGCTGCTCGCCTCGCTGCACAAGGAGTCCGCTGACTACGGACGGCTCCGCCGTGGGACGGGACGCGCGACCACGCTGAACCGGCGCGCCCTGCGCGCGGACCCGGAGGCGGCCGTGGCGCGCGGCGCGGCGCAGCTGATGGGCCTGTTTCTCACCACCACCACCAGCACCATAATTTGGAGGGGAAGAAGAGGTGGAGGATGAGGAGGAGAAGGAAAAACAGGAGGAGGAGGAGGAGGAGGAGGAGGAAGAGGAGGACGAGGAGTAAGAGGAGGAGGAGGAGGAGGAGGAGGAGGAGGAGGAGGAGGAGAAGGAGGAGGAGGAGGAAGAAGAAGAAAAGGAGGAAAAGGAAGAGGAGGAGGAGGAGGAGGAGGAGGAGGAGGAGGAGGAGGATCCCCCCCTCTCCCTCCTATTTGTGGTGGTGGCGGTGGAGAGCAAACCCACCAGCAGCAGCTCCCCGCGGCGCTGGGCAGCAGCGCCGTGCAGGCTTTTGGGGTGGCCCGCCCGCCGCGCTGCCCAGGCGGCGGGTGCACGGCGCCGCGTGGCGGGATTGCAGGGCGCCCTGGGCAGCCAGCTCGCGGGCAGCGGCCGCGGCTGGACTGGTGTCAGGAAGAAGAGAAAACACACAAAGACACGATGAATCGTCGATCCCCCAGAAACGGTCGGAAAATACGGAACGCGGGGGGAATACTAAAAATCTGGAAACAAATGGCACGTGTGCCATGGCTCTTGCACAGAAAGGAAGGGGGAGGAGGAGGAGGAGGAGGAGGTGGAGGAGGAGGGGGGAAGAGGGGGCAAGACACCGCCCCCCGGGGCCCAGCAACGGGGCCCAAATCCTAGGTGGGGAGGGGGGGGAGAGGTGGTGTGCGTCGCGACGCGGAATAAAATGCGCGGAGCGGAAGGGGCACGGGGCGGAGGTCCCACTGGAGCGCTGGGGGCGCGGAGAGGACGTGGGGGGAGGTGGTGTACGTCGCGACGCGGAAGAAAATTGTCGGGGCGGAGGGGGCACGGGGCGGAGCCCCCACTGGGGCGCAGGGGAAGCGGGGAGGGAGGTGGGGGAGGTGGTGTGCGTCGCGACGCGGAATATAGCGTTCGTGGCGGAGGGGGCAGTGGGCGGGGCTCCCGCTGGGGCGCTGGGGACGAGGGGGAGCTCGGGGCATAGAGCCACGGCGCGGTGGTCCCACTCTGGCGTTGGGGACGCGGGGGGGGGGGGGTGCGACGCGGAGTAAAGCGGAGGTGGCAGTGGGCGGGGCTCCCGCTGGGGGAGCAGTGGGCGGGGCTCCCGTTGGGGCGCTGGCGACGCCAGGGGGCTCGGGGCAGAGAGCCACGGCGCGGGGTCATTCTGGTGTTGGGGACGCGGGGGGGGGTGCGACGCGGAATAAAGTGGTCGGCGCTCTAGACACCCTGTGCAAGAGAATATCGGGAACTATGGGGGGTCCTGTTATTTGTGTATATGTACGGGTGTGTCCCAGGGCCCCTTCATGGTGGTGGTGGCGCGCGTGTGTGTGTGTGTGTGGTTGTGTGTGGTTGTGTGTGAGTGTGTGTGAATGTGTGTGAATGTGTCTGAATGTGCGCGAATATGTGTGAATGTATGTGAATGTGTGTGAGTTTGTGTGAATGTGTGTGAATGTGTGTGGATGTGTGTGTCAATGTGTGTGTGAATGTGTGTGAATGTGTGTGTGAATGTGTGGGGATGTGTGTGTGAATGTGTGTGTGGGTGTGTGTGGGTGTGTGTGTGTGCCCCCGCCTTCTTCCGCCTTTTCTCTGCTAAGTAAAGCTGTGCGCGTCCCGCTTAGCTTTCAGCGGAAGAGGTTCGCTCTCGCCCTGCAGATCAAAAATGTGTGCGTGTGTGTGTGTGTGTCTGTGTGTGTGTGTGTCTGTGTGTCTGTGTGTGTCTGTGTGTGTGTGTCTGTGTGTGTCTGTGTGTGTCTGTGTGTGTGTCTGTGTCTGTGTCTGTGTCTGTGTCTCTGCGTGTGGCTTTGTGTGTGTGGCTTTTTGTGTGTGGCGTTGTGTGTGTGGCTTTGTGTGTGTGGCTTTGTGTGTGTGGCTTTGTGTGTATGGCTTTGTGTGTGGCTGTGTGTGTGTCTGTGTGTGTGTGTGTCTGTGTGTGGCTCTGTGCGTGGCTCTGTGTGTGTCTCTGTGTGTGTCTCTGTGTGTGTCTCTGTGTGTGTCTCTGTGTGTGTCTCTGTGTGTGTCTCTGTGTATCTGTGTGTGTGTCTGTGTGTGTGTCTGTGTGTCTCTGTGTGTCTCTGTGTGTCTCTGTGTGTCTCTGTGTGTCTCTGTGTGTCGCTGTGTGTCTCTGTGTGTCTCTGTGTGTCTCTGTGTGTGTCTGTGTGTCTGTGTGTGTCTGTGTGTGTCTGCGTGTGTCTGCGTGTGTCTGCGTGTGTCTGCGTGTGTCTGCGTGTGTCTGCGTGTGTCTGCGTGTGTCTGCGTGTGTCTGCGTGTGTCTGCGTGTGTCTGCGTGTGTCTGCGTGTGTCTGCGTGTGTCTGTGTGTGCTGTGTGTGTCTGTGTGTGCTGTGTGTGTCTGTGTGTGCTGTGTGTGCTGTGTGTGCCTGTGTGTGGTGTGTGCCTGTGCGTGCGCGTGTGCGCGTGTGCGCGTGTGCGCGTGTGCGCGTGTGCGCGCGTGTGCGCGTGTGCGCGTGTGCGCGTGTGCGCGTGTGCGCGTGTGCGCGTGTGTGCGCGTGTGCGCGTGTGCGCGTGTGCGCGTGTGCGCGTGTGCGTGTGCGTGTGCGTGTGCGTGTGCGTGTGCGTGTGCGTGTGCGTGTGCGTGTGCGTGTGTGTGTGTGTGAATGTGTGTGTGTGCGTGTGTGTGTGTGTGCGTGTGTGTGTGCGTGCGTGCGTGCATGCGTGCGTGCGTGCGTGCCGTGTGTGTGCGTGTGTGCGTGCGTGCGTGCGTTGGTGCGTGCGTGCGTGCGTGTGTGTGTGTGTTTGTGTGTGTGTGTGTGGTTTGTGTGTGGTTTGTGTGTGCGTATGTGTGTGTGTGTTGTGTGGTGTGTGGTGTGTGTGTTGTGTGTTGTGTATTGTGTGTAGTGTATGCTGTGTGTTGTGTGTGTTGTGTGTTGTATGTTGTGTGTTGTATGTGTTGTGTGTGTTGTGTGTGGTGTGTGTGGTGTGTGTGGTGTGTGTGGTGTGTGTGGTGTGTGTGGTGTGTGTGTGGTGTGTGCGTGTGCGTGCGTGCGTGCGTGCGTGTGTGTGTGAGGCAGACAGCAGACTGTTACGCTGTGCTGCTCCGAGGGAGGGAGGGAGTCACTCTCATACTTGGGCGTCGCAAAACACATGAGCGCTCTGCTTTCGGGGATGCTTCTGCGTTGTCGTCGTCTGGAGGCCTTTTCTTTGCCGCGGGATTGTGAAGATCACGTCAGCTCAGAATGAAAAGCCGGCCTAAGGAACGGGTCGAGATCCCCAGGTGCCCATGTCGCAAAACAAATGCATCATCAGAGGAGCAGTCTGCATAAAGGCAGATTTTGTAAGGTGTGGGACCGTCCTCACCGGAAAGGGGCCAGTCACGATTCGCCTACACGCGGAAGGTGCCAGCTTCTGACCCAACGGCAAGGGGTTCCGCGACGCAACAGCTCACCAGGGAAAGAGGAAGAGGATGAGGAGCAGCAGCTGGAGGGCGGGAGGAGGGCAGGGGAGTTCAGGGTCAGCAGTAGGTTTGCTCGCTGTTCGACGGCCGCCACCCTGCTGTGATAATGAGATGCATGTTGGTGTTGCGCTGGAACATGGATGGCGGGAGGATGAAGAGGAGGAGATGGGAGGGAATGGGCGGGCGAGGGCAAAGATTACAGCCGGAGTGCAGTATCCCCAAACAGGGTTTTTAAAACGCACTGCGGTTTCCAAGGTCGATTGCGTGCCCGTCCAGTGCGGGCTGGCATGGCATGTTAGAACATGATAACATGATGTGTGTACATGAGAGGGCGGAAGGCAGGGCGCGCATGACGGAAGCTGAGGCGGCTGAAACGACGACGGCGGGGACGGGGAGGCGGAGGCAGAGGCGCAGCAGCGGGAGGCGGGAGTCGGGAGGAGGGAGGAGGGAAGAGGAGCCAGGCGGGAAGCGGGAAGAGGGCGGCGGGATAAGGAATGAGAGAGGTTGTGATTGGAGCCCCTGTGCTACGAAACGTCTCAGGCAGAACGGGCCAGACCATCTCGCGCTTAACATCTTCGAGCTTCGCATTGTGAGGATGGCTCAAGCGAAACGGGCCGGACCACCTCGCGAGCGACATCTTGGAGCTCAGTATTTGAAGGATGTCTCAAACGAAACGGGGTGGACAACCTCTTACGCACGTTCTGACAAGTCCACGTCACATTCGCTTCCCTCTGGGTCCTCTCCTGCAACTCCCTTCCTTCTCCCTCCTCCTCCTCCTCCTCCTTTTCCTCCTCCTCCTCCTCCTCCTCCTCCTCCTCCTCCTCCTCCTCCCTCCTCCCCCCTCCTCCTGCCTGCTCCCTCATCCTCCTCGTCCTCCTCCTCCTCCTTCTCCCTTCTATCTCCTCCTTCTCCTCCTCCTCCTCCTCCTCCTCCTTCTCCTCCACCTCCTCTTCATCCCGAACGGCATCTCGGAGCCCAGAGTTGCGAGGATGCCTCCAGCGTAACGGGCTGGACCACCTCGCGCGCAGCATCTCGGAGCCCAGAGTTGCGACGATGTCTCGGGCGAAACGTGCTGCGAGGAAGTCTCAGGCGAAACGGGCCGGACCACCTCGAGCGCGGCGTCTCAGAGCTCTGAGTTGCGGGGGCCTCCTGCCTGGGGCCTCCTGGGGCCTTCTGGGGACCTCCTGTGGCGTCCTCCTGGCCCTCCTATGGCCTCCTGGACCCCACCTGGGGCTTCCTGAAGCCTCTTGGGGCTCCCAGGGGGGGATATCTAACATGTGGCCGTCTGGGCCCCCCAAATGGGGGGGGCCACAAGAGCAGGAAAAATCAACGAATCGACACCGGATGTGTATAAACTTGTCACGTTCTGATAGGGGGCCTCCTGGGGCCTCCTGGGAGCCTCCTGGGAATCTCCTGGGGACCCCTGGGGCCTGTCCTGGGCGTCCTGCGGCCTCCCCTGGGCGTCCTGTCCTGGGAGCCTCCTGGGAAGCTCTCTGGGGCCTCCTGGGGCTCCCAGGGTCCCGGGGGGGATATGTATCATGTGGTCTTCTGGGCCCCCAGGCTGGACCACCTCTTGCGCGGCATATGGGAGCTCAGAGTTGCGAGAATGTCTTGTGCGAAACGGGCCAGACCACCTTGCGCACGGAATCAGAGCTCAGAGTTGCGAGGATGTCTCAGGCAAGGGGACCGGACCACCTCGCGCAGGGCATCTCAGAGCTCAGAGTTGCGAGGACGTCTCAGGCGAAACGGGCTGGACCACGTCGCGCGCGGCATCTGGGAGCTCAGAGTTGCGAGAATGTCTTCTGCGAAACGGGCCGGACCACCTTGCGCACGGTATCTCAGAGTTCAGAGTTGCGAGGATGTCTCAGGCGAGACGGGCCAGACCACCTCGCGCAGGGCATCTCAGAGCTCAGAGTTGCGAGGGCGTCTCAGACGAAACGGGCCGGACCACCTCTCGCGCGGCATCTCGGAAAGCAAAAGTGCGAGGATGTCTCAAGTGAAACGGGCTGGACCACCTCTTGGGCGGCATCTCGGGGCTCAGAGTTTGGAGGATGTCTCAAGCGAAACGGGCCGGACTACCTCTCGCGCAGCATCAGAGAGCGCAGAGTTGCGAGGATGTCTCAGGCAAAACGGACCAGACCACCTCGCGCACGACATATCAGGGCTCAGAGTTTGGAGGATGTCTCAAGTGAAACGGGCTGGACCACGTCGCGCGCGGCATCTCCGAGATCAGAGTTACGAGAATGTCTCAAGCGAAATGGGCTGAACCACCTCTTGCGCGGCAGCTCAGAGCTCAGAGTTTCGAGGATGTCTCAGGCGAAACGGGACGGACGACCTCGCAAGCGGCATCTCGGAGCCCAGAGTTGCGAGGATGTCTCATGCGAAACGGGCCGGACCACCTCTCGCACAGCATCTCGGGGCTCAGAGTTTCGAGGATGTCTCAGGCGAAACGGGCCGAACCACCTCGCAAGCGTCATCTCAGAGCCCGGAGTTGCGAGGATGTCTCAGGCGAAACGGGCCGGACCACCTCTCGCCGGCACCTCGGGGCTCAGAGTTTTGATGATCTCTCAAGCGAAACGGCCCGGACCACCTCTCGCGCGGCGTCCCGGAGCGCAATTTTTCGAGGATGTCTCAGGCGAAACGGCCAATCCCGGCCAACTCAGAAACGAGAGTTGTGAGGATGTCTCAAGCGAAACGGCCCGGACCATAAGATTTTTGTGAGGATGTCTCTGCTCCCCTTTCCCTCGGCCGGAGTTAGCTTCTATCACAACAGCACCCCGTTCAGCAAGCTGTTTGGGGAAGTAGCGTGAGAAGAGTAATCACGCAAAGAAGCTACCGACGCAATCAGGCTGCTGACGATCGCGTTCTGCGAGCTCTTTCTTCTCCCCCTTCCGCCGCTCATTTTCAACCATGGTTGCTTCGAGGCGAGTTGCCCTGATCAGTGAAGTGTAGGAGCATCCAGTGGAACAGATAGGTGAGTCAGCCGTCAAGCCGAAGCTTGGGCCCAGCCGGAGCAGAACTACCCATACGTGCTATCGCTGAGCCTGGGGTCGAAGCAAGAAGAAGAGAACGCAGAGGAGAAACTTGACAAGACGGCAGGGAGAAAACGCAGTGTGAAGAGGGAGGTGGGAAGAGGAGGAGGATAAGCAGCAGCAGGAGAAGGATGGGGGAGGAAGGGGCGATGACAACGATATGAAGGAGTACGAGGAGGCTGGTAAGGATGAGCAGGAGAAGGAGGAAGATGACGATGACGACGACGATGGAAGGACTCAACCATGAATGCCTTCGAGGATCTTTCACTCTAAGAGCCTCTCTTGGCAGCCTCTTGGAACCCTCTTAGAACCATCCTGGAATTCTCTCTGGGCCCAGTTGTGGTAGCTGTCGCTGCTGTTGTGGGGCCACCTTGGGGCCTCTTGGGACATCGATCAAACGAGGCAGCGGCGCCGATCAGCATTCGCCCCGTTGTGAAGCCTTCTGGAACACATCGTGGATCATCTTGCGCCACCTTGGAGGCCGCCTTGAGCTACGGCCGAGAACCTTTAGCTTAACGTGTCGCGCCGCCGGTTCTGGCCCAGCACGCTTCGGTGCGACACGCGAAACACGTCCTCAGATCCAAGCGTCAACGTCCCGAACAAGTGTCAACGTCCCGAGCTGTGTCCAACATCCCGCCCCGCGGAGCGGAGCGACACGCGACCCGCTTGCAAGCAAAGCGTGTTGCTGGGGCCGCCGCCGCGACACGCTGTGCAAGAGTTCCTGACCGTATCTGAAGCCATCTTGGAGTCATCTTGGTCCTACAGTCGTCCAAGGATGCCCCCGAGGTGCCCCCTCGCTGCCAGGGGCTGCCCTTCGGCCCGGCCGCCCCCGCGCGCTTGCCGCAGCCCCGCTGCGTGGGTGAGCCCTCGCGCCCGGCTCCCCCCCCCTCCGCGGCCGCCCTCTCGCCTTCCGCCCCTCCTCTTGCATGCGGATTACTTCGCGGCGCCGTGTCCCGGTCTTGCCCAGACGCGCGTGCGAATCGCCGGTCTCGCCCAGGCGCGCGTGCGGATGGCCTCTGCCGCGCTGCGACGTGAAACAGCGTTTGGTCCGTGATGTTCGCTCTGGGCGAAGGGGGGCGGTGCGGATTCGCGCTGCCCCCTCTTGACTCTTCGGAGTCCCCTCTTGGGGCTCTCTTTGGACGCTTCTGGGGCGCGCTTGGGTGCTCCGTTCCGTTGCATATTCGGGGGACCCCGCCAGTCACCACAATTTGTGCCTTTTCTTTAGCCCGATGCGGGCTCGATGCGGACTTGACGCGGATTTGGCGTGGACTCGACGCGGATTCGACACGGATTCGGCACGGGTTCGACGAGTCCGACATGGATTCGACACGGATTCAACGCGGATGCGGCCGCGACGGGACATACAAGGCCCCCCGAAGATGCAACAGAATTCCAGGGGGCTGTTTGGAAGACTTCATGGCCCCCTCCTGGGCTTCTCTTGGGCCATCTTGGAGCCACCCTGATGCCACATATTGGTTCCTGATAGATGTTGGAAGGGCTGTGGCTCCTCAGGGGTGTCCGTGCGAGGCCTCGCAGTCACTCGGAGCCGTTCTTGGAGGCATCTTGGCGGACATATCTAGCCAGCCTGCAATACGGCCGGACCGAGGTATGATATCGAGGTCGGTTCGGGGAGGATGCCCCCATGTTTTTCGTGCTTGTTGGATGTTCTTGTGGATCCTGGGGAGGGCACTCTTGGATGTTCTGTGCGTGTTGGCAGGCAGGGGGTATCATATTCTTGAGGGATGTTCTTCTACCCTACAAGCCTCGTCCAAAGTAAATTCAAACGCTGTTCAACATCAAAACGCTCGATAGTTCGGGCACTTGTCCGGAAATGCTTATTTCAATACTGTGAGGGTACTGCCAGACTTCGGACACCCCTGCGTCTGGGCCGAATACCTCACGCCAGCATTGAAGCAGCTCCCACCACGCAAGCACCGAGAACAATAGCCGTCCATTTATGTTTGACGAGTCTTGTAGGTCCGACCGTATCCGGTGCCACCTCGGAGGTCGCCCAGGATTGAGTCGGGCGTGTCCCTCTACAGGAGGACTACAAAAATAGCCAAAAATAGTCCAGGGACGATTTGTTTTAGTAGTTCTGAATCTATTGACGCTTCGCGTAACCCCACCAGCCGTGGCGTCCCGGTGACTTGCACGTCGACCAGCTCCAGCTAGCATGCTCGCATGTTCCTGGTTCCTGGTCCCCTGGCACTGCTACAGCCTGGCCGTGTTTGCAGGTGCCGCCTTGCAATGGTGGGATGCACCTCCACGTGGTTTGATCCTGAGTGGTTGAGCCTTCTTGTTCAACCACCTGAGGTTGCCACTGTTGGCATGCGACACAGGTACGCTGGGCTGCTTGCTCAGCCCCACGCTATGCCGTGCTTTGCTCGGGTGGCTCGTTTACCTCTGGCGCCTGGCGCGACAAGGTACAACTCGTTTGCCTTCCCGGTGGTCTCGCCCCTGGAATGCTTGCACTTCAGCTGCTGCCTGGCATACCTGGCACCTCTTGCAGCTCTGCCTTCAGTCCCCGGCGTCGCTCCTCGGCGGCAGTTTCGGCGGCCGTTAGATCGCGCGTTTAGGTAATTAGGTTTGGCTCGTAGCCCGGGATGGCTTCGGACGCCGCCTGCGCTTCCGCTTGCGGCCGCGACAAAAAACACCAGCCCATCCAGAAACGATGCCCAGAGGAATTGCTTCGATCCGGGAAGTTGGCAGCACACAGAGGAAGGGTCCACCAGTGGAGGCCTCTTGGCTCGTCTTGGGGGCCTCTTGGAAGTCCCGGACGCCTCTTAGAGCGTCTTGGGTGCCTCGGAAAGCTTCTTGGGGCCTCTTGGGGGTTTCTTGGGAGCCTCTTGGAGGCCTCTTGGGCGCGTGTTGGGGCCTCCTGGGGCCTCCTGGGCGCCTCTTGGGGCCCTCTTGACGCGCTCTCAGGTGCCTTGGGAACGCTGTTGGAGCCCTCTTGGGCCATCTTGGAACCATCTTGAGGCCTCGGAAGGCCATCGGAAGCGAAAAGGCGAGAAAGCCAAACACATTGTTTTTTTTTTTACCCCTGGTGTTTGGAAGGATTTGGGCCTTTTCGGGGCCTCCTGGGGGAGCTCTTTGGCTACTTGGAGCGGTCTTGGGGCCTCTTGGAGCATCGTGGGAACCATCTTGAAGCATCTTGGGATGTCTTGAGCCATCTTGGAGGTCATCTTGGGCTCCCCCAGGCGCCAAAATGTCGTCAAAACCTTTTTGTGAAATCAATGATTTTGGTATTCTCGCCGAGGCCTCTTGGAGCGTCTTGGGTGCCTCTGGGGGACCTCTTGGGGCCTCTTGGGGGTCTCTGGGGAGCCTTTGGGGGACCTCCTGGGGCCTCCTGGCCACCTGTTGGGGCACCCTTGGGGGCCTTGGGAGCGCTCGTGGGGCCATCTCGGAGGAGATCGATCAAAGAAGGGGGGGTCCTTAATTTGCGTCGCCCCCCCAAGAGGCCAACATGGGGCCTAAACCCTAGTAAAACCAATGGTGTTGGTTTCGTCGCCGAGGCCGTTCTGGACGCTCCGACCGCTCGCGGAACGCCCCGTCCAGGTCCAGAGGAGGCGGTAGGGGAAGGGTAAACCCCTCCCCGAAGGGGAAGAAGGGGGTGGAAGAGGAAAGCGGGCGCTGGTCTTAATTCGGGCGTGTCCCTCCACAGGAGGAATACTCGAAAAGAGTTTTAAAATGATTTGGGTACGATCTCTTTAGTGTTTTTGACCATGTTTCGCCCAAGCTCCGCCCGTAGGGGGGGCCTTGCCCGACCTAACGTTGGTCCCTTCCTCCCGAGGGGAAGAAGGGAGGGGGGGAGAACGGAGGTGAAGGAGGGGTCTTCTGCCCCAGGCCCGACCGTGTCCGGTGCCCTCTCGGAGGTCCTCTGGGGCCCCCTCGGGCCATCCGGGACGCCCCGACCGCGCGCGGGGCGCCCCCGTCCGCAGGAATGGGGGAGCGTGTAAATGGGGGGAGGGGCAGACAGTAGACCCCTCCCCGAGGGGTGAGAAGGGGGTTGGCAGGGGAAGAGGGGCAGGGGAAGAAGAGGGGCGTGTATGGGGGAGGGGTGACCCCAGAACGGGGAAGAAGTGGGAGGGGTAGACCCCTCCCCGAGGGGGAAGCAGGAGGGAAGAAGGGGGAAACAAAGGGCGCCCCTGGTGGGCTGATGGGACTTCTCCTGGTCCTCGCGTGCCTGCTCCTGTTTCTGCCGCTGCTGCTTCGGCATGGAAGAGGCGGCTCCTGAGGGAAACGGGCCTCACCACCCACCAAACCACCCCAACCCAACCCGAAGGCCTCAGTTCGCCCTCCATTTCCGGTGGGGGGGGGTTCGGGGAACAGTGAAGAAGCACATCTGGAACCCGCACCCCCCCCCAACCCGAAATTCGGGCCTTCGGGTTGGGTTGGGGTGGTCAGGTAGGCCAGTCAGGGCCCTGGGCACGACCCTGGGAAGCGCTCCCGGGACCAGGCCTTCCTCCCGAGCAGGTCTGGGACTGTCCCTGGGCCCGTGGAGAGAGCCCAGGAGCCGGAGAAGCGCGCCGCTCGGGGGCCCCCAGGCGGTGTCACACCGCGTGGTGTGCCGGTGGGCATTCGGGGTCACCGTACGGTTCTGGGACTCGGGCAGTTCTCCGAGGACGTCTCGGGCGATCGGGGCCTGCGAGGTCCCGCAACCGTGCGGTGGCGGACCGCGCGGTGAGGTCGCGGGGGAATGTGTTGTCACCACGCGGTGCGCCACCACACGGTTTTGGGGGCCCCGAAGCAGCGAATCCAGAGCCTCTTTTCGGCGGCGGGCGCGGGGGGGAAATGAGAAGGGGCGGGACTTCCGAGGGTTCTGAGAAGTTTCTGGACTTCTGAGAGGGCTTCTGAGAAGTTCAGTCTGTATTCGAAATAGACTAAGGAGACCTCTCAGAAGTCCCCCGGGACTTCTAAGAAGTCCCGCGGCCTTCTGAGAAGGCCTGCTCCTTCTCATTTCCCCCATGGGCCCGCCGCCGATCTTTCCCACGGGACCCGTTTCGCTCTTGCTGATGCTCCTACTGCTGCCGGTCCTCGATAGGCATGTTTTCCACCGCCACCACCATAGTAAAAGGAGGAGGGGGTCCTCCTCCCCCTCTTCTTCCTCCTCCTCCTCCTCCTCCTCCCCCTCCTCCTCCTCCTCCTCCTCCTTATCCTTCACCTCCTTCCCCCCTCCAACTTATGGTGGTGGTGGTGGTGGAAAACATGCCCATCAGTCCTCCTCCACCGCGGCGGGGCATCCTGGCGTCCCGCAGCGCAGCTCATCTTTCGCCAGCGGCGAGCACGATCCTCCTCCTCCTCCTCCTCCTCCCCTCCTCCTCCTCCTCCCCCCTCCTCCTCCCTCCTCCTCCTCCTCCTCCTCCTCCTCCTCCTCCTCCTCTTCCTCCGCCTCCTCCTCTTCCTCCTCCTCTTCCTCCGCCTCCTCCTCCTCCTCCTCCCTTCTCGTTTCCCCCCGGAGCGAGGGGGGGAGGCGAGGAGGGGAAGGCCTTCTCTGAAGGCGGCCGGGTTTCGCAGAAACCCTCGCGCCTTCCGAAAGGTTTTCTGCGTCTTCGGGGGGGGTCAGAGAACTGCTCAGAAGGCTGGAGGACTCCCGAGCCTTCTGGGGAGGTCCGCCCCCTCTAACTTCCCCCCCGGGCTCGCCGCGAAGGCCAACGACGTGAAGGAGCGACTTCATGGCAAGGATGTTTGGGCCAAACGCTACAAGCAGACGTTGGCCAACCGTCGGAAGTGGTACGAGAAGCCAGAGAACAAAGAGTACCTGAGGAAGTGGCAGCAGGACTACTTCAACAGGCCAGGGCAGCGCACTTTCGCGGCCTACAGGCGCAAGATGGCGGAGAGGAAGAAGGCGGCCAAGAAGCGGGAGGCGACACGTGCTCGAGGCTGGGCGCGCAGGCGACCAGCTGCCGCTGCAGTGCTACGCCGACCTGCTGCCGCTGCAGAGTGGCAAATGTCTAAGGGGTCTACTGTGGCCCACGGTGGGCCCCAGGCTGCCAGCACAAGTTGCAGCAGCACCACGTACTTCCACGAGCACCCGAAGTCCTTCGGAGCGCAAGGAAGCCACCATCAAGTTCCAGAGGAAAGTATCAGGAGTTCGAGTGATTGTTTCCCCTGCCACGGATGGGCGTTTGCGCCTCACTGGCCTGCTGTCAATGACGAAGGCTGGGCAGTGGCAGGGGAGGCCCCACGTATCAAAGCGAGCTGTTGCAGCATCATGTACCCCTACGAGGGCCTGAAGTACGCTGGGGTTCAGGGAAGGCCTCATCGAGTTTCGGTGGAGGGTTTCACGAGTTCGAGTGAACCCCTCCCCTGTCATGGATGGGCGCTTGCGCCTAACTGGCCTTCCGTCGAAGGCGAAGGCTGGGCAGTGGCAGGGGAGGCTTCACGTGCCAGCATCGGTGGCAGCAACACCTTGTACCTCCACGAGTGCCTGCAGTTACCCGAGGTGCATGGAGGGTATCACCAAGTTTCTGTGGAAAATTTCACGTATTCAAGTGAGATTCTCCTCTGTCACGGATGGGCGCACGCGCCCCACTGGCCTTTAGTTGCTAACAAAGGTCGGGCAGTGGCAGGGGAGGCCTCACGTGCAGTTTCTGTCGAATGTTTCACTCCTGACCACGATCCCCTTCGAGGCGGCGGAGACGAACCACAAGAAGCTGAAGGGACAGAGGATGAGGTGATCATGGTACCTACCTTGACACGCGTCCTTACCATCAATGTTACATCCTTAACCAAAGCCCGATGTCAGACGATCCTGGAAGATAGCATGGCAGATGATGATGTCAATACTATTGCGCTCCAGGAAATACGTCAGCAGTCCACCCACCCTGGAATGGCCTACATGGACGACCGCAGCTTGACGAATGCTACAAGTGCTATCGTTGATGAGGAGCTCCATTTCACGACCAAGTTTGATCAAGATGTTGGGTTCGCTGAGATCCAGAGCAAACGTCAACGTTGGAGCCGAGATGATGACCCATCGCGTGTCTTGGAACATCTGGGGTTGGAATGTCGGCCAGCTGTTCCTGAGTATCCAATCCTTCCAAGGAAGGGATGGCAAAAAGTGTACCAGGCCATCGAGACGCTGAAATCCAGTCCAGGAGTTTCAGATGTTCGAGAACGCTTGGCTGGTTCGTATATACGACCGTTATGGTACTGGGCTGCTCCTGTGGTTGCACCTGTTCCTGATGACGTACCTCGGCTACTGCACAGGGCTATCATCAGAACGTCTACGAAATGGTGGTACCAGGGCAGGTGATGGGCTCAAAGAATACACCTTCACCCCAGATATGGTGCAGCGTTATACGCCTTTCAAGTGACAGACGAGTCTTTGGTGTGGTCGGAGGTTTTGGAGCACTCACTGAGTGCACACGCGGCGATCCCTGGCCTCACGTTCATCAGATATTCAGAGCAGCGGGGGCTACTATTCGAGTGTGATCCCCGAGATGATCATCGTGTCCTGGATGCCTTTCGAGGCCAGGATGACGCCAAGAAGAAGTTGCTCAGCATATTTCTTTCAGGCAGAAATATATGGGCTGAATGCCCATACCATCAAGCAGCTCGCGGCGCTGTTGCCACCACGAATGGCGCCCAGGCAAATGTCTGGACAAGTGTGCCCAGAGTTACGTCAAAGACTGGTTGGATCGTTCTCGGCCAGGCTCAGACAGTTTTGATGCGAGCAAGAATGATGAAGGCAGCTTGTGAGCTGGGACTTCATATCCTTGCTGATGTTCTTGCACAGCGACTACGCCATGCTGGCCCAGCTGCTGGTCCAGATGGTGGTGATTAGTCATATTTCAATGGAGCTATTCCTTGGTTAGTTTGCTTCATTCACCATCATCATCATGCGTAAACATAGAGACTGCGGTTTTTAGGGTCCCGCGGTAATCCGGGCCATCGGGCTCGGGCGCTGCGCAATGGAGGGGCGATGCATGGGAGGGCGAAGAAAGATGCACATCTTGCGCCCTAAAGGGGCCCTGGGCCCCAAAAAGGGCACAGAGGATACGCGTTTCTCCCCCTCCCCATGCATCGTGGGCGCACAACGCCATCGAAAGCGCGAGCGCACACTTGAGCTGCGTTGCGCGCGGGCACAGATACCCCGCCCGCGCCTGGTTTCAGCGCCGAGAGGGGCTTAGCTGGCGAGGATGTCTCGGGCGGTGCGCCTACTTTGGAGGCCAGACTCGTTTGCGCTCAGAGCAGATTCTGAGGATGACTCGCGTGAGGCGCTGGTCTCAGCACCGCCAGGGGGCTCAGCTTGCGAGATTGTCTCTGGCGGTTTGCTTGTTTTGGCCGCCAGGCTCGTCTGCGTTCAGAGCAGATTCCGAGGATGTCTCGAGCGAGGCGCTGGTTCCAGCACTCTCAGCAGGGAGCCGCTGGGGTGTTCTCACGGGCCCCTTCGCGCTCAGCTTGTGGGGTTGTCTCAGGCGGATTGCGCGTTTGGGTGCCCAGCATGTTCTGCTTTCGGGGCAGATGGCGAGGATGTCTCGAGCGGGACGCTCGTTTCTGCACTCCCCAGGGGGAGCCGTCAGGGTATAGTTCCCTTCCCCGTTGGCGGCCAGTGTGGGGAAGTCTCAGGCGGTTGGTCTGTTCGGTGGCCAGGCCTCTCTCTTTTGAGAGTCTCCTGGTCGCCGCGATAAAGTCATCGTATCACGCATGTGGGCACCCCAACGAGGAGCCGCCAGAACGGGGGACACTTGCCAGGGAGGAGGAGGGAGGAGGGAGGATGGAGGAGGAGGGATGAGGAGAGAGGAGGAGGAAGAGGAGGGCGCAGGTGGGGGGGCGGGTAGCCTCAAGGGAGGAGGAGGAGGAGGAGGAGGAGGAGGAGGAAGAGGAGGAGGAGGAGGAGGAGGAGGAGGAGGAGGAGGTAGCGGGCGCGACAGTTGGGCACCCTAGCGGGGGGCGCCAGGGCGGGGACACTCCAGGATTTGCTCCCGAAGTGCGGGGATGTATCAAGCGGTTTGCGATTTTGCGTGCCCAAGATCCACTGGAGTCAAAGGAAGGTGTGGGGATGTCTCTGGCGGTGTGCCTGTTTTTGCCTCCCTCCAGACTTTGTTCCCGTGGGTGGTCCAATGCTCGCCGCGATAAAGCAGGCGTAGCACTTGGCACCCGAAGGCGGAGCCACCAGGGGTGGGGACACTTCAAGGTTCGCGCTCAGATTGGGGGGGCGTCTCAAGCGAGTGTTCGTTGGATTTGCGTGTTCCTCCTTCGCGCATGCACTCGCCTCTTCCACCTTTTCCTCCACTCGGACGCACTCATTCGCACGCGGAGCTACTCATCAGCATCTCCTCCTCATGTATCTTCATTCATCACATTCAGATTCGCTCGTATTCATATCCGATCATACCCAGACTCACACAGCCAGAGCCATTTTGGCTCAAGGCTGTGAACCACCCGACGACCGCGAGTCGGCCTCGGTCGGCGACTGATGAGCGCGATGGGGCTCGCGCTTTGAAGCCAAAGCTATGTTCACCAATCGTGTCTCGTGCTGCCCTGCTGGGCTCCAGCCCTCGGCGCGTGCCACCACGTTCCCCGCCCGTTTCGCACCTGCGGGTGGGATGCCTGCGGCGGCCTGGCAAGGCTGGCAAGGCTTCTGGTGGCTCTGGTGGTGGGCAGCGTCGTCGCGGCAGCCCGCGAGAAGACGATGCTCGCAGTCGGAGCGCAGGCGCGGACGACCCCTTCCAGTCTGGTGCTGACCCATGGCGTGCTCGCGGGAGCGAGTGCCAAGGCACAGCCACGCCGGTTGCCACCGCGCCACCAGCGACCCCTCGGACACCGCGCGGCAGCGGCCGCGTCCGAGCTCCTCCCTCACCACGTCCTGGCCCTGGTGCTCGCGCTGACGGTCTGGTGCGTCACTCCGAGCTCGAGGAGATCCTGGGCTCCTTGCGCGATCAGATCTCGGGCACGGGGCTCCTTGCGCGATCAGATCTCGGGCGCGGTGCAAAAGGCCAACGACGCTCTCATGCTCTCCATCACTTCCAGCACGACCAGTGCCCTTCGGCTCTTCGGCGAGCGGCAGGAGCCCAAGAACTCGCAGATCGACAGCCACCTCAGGGAGCTCGACCAGTCGACCGCGCGGCTGGCCAGGGACCAGACGGAGATGCGGGACCAGCTGCAGGCTCTGGAGAGGTCCATGGCTGTGTGCGAGGCGGCGCCCCCAGTGCAGAACATCGGGGACATCGCCGACTGGTCGCGCGACGTGGACAAGTCCGTGTTCGTGGTCTCGGCGAAGGAGGCCATCACCCACCAAGCCGTGGCCGACTCCGTCAGGTCGTTGCTGGCCGACGCCGAGCTGGAGGACAACCACTGGTCCAGCGAGCGCCCCTCTCTCGGGCGCAGGCTTCTCATCAGGATGCACGGCGCCGATGGACTCGCGGCTCGACGGGCCACCGCCGCCTTCCGCGAGCTCGCAAGGGAGGCAGCTGGCGCCGCTTCACCGCCGCCGCCGTCGACGGCAACGAGGTCGGCATGTTCGTCGGACCCGACAAGTCGCCACGGACTATCCGTCGGGAGATCCAGACGAAACGCCTCCTCGAGCTCGTCCGCGGCTCTGGCGCAGAAGGGCGCTGGCGCGCGAACCGCCACGCAGGCATCATCAGCGACGGGAACAAGCCTGTCGTCCGAGTGGTCGTCGGCGCCACGGCAGAGGACCCGACGATTCCGGAGTGGAACTATCGTGCTGCTACTGGTGCTAAGCTGGACAAGGATAGCATCAAGCGGTCTTTCAACGACATCTTCGGCGGGGTCGAGAAGATCCACTGGGCGATTTAACACTCGCTTCGCCCCGTGGCGCGCGCCGCCGGAGCACCAACACTGCGTCGCTTTCGGCTCCTGGAACGCCCGCGCCTTGGTGCACCATTGCGTCGAGACGAGGGACAGGAAGTTCAATTACCTTGGCTCGCTGCTCAAGCTCAAGAACGCCATGTGCGTGCAGGAGGTTCACGGCACGGAGCTCGAGTTCAAACAGGAGCTCCACCGCCTGCACCTGCCTCTGCGCGCCTTCACCAACTTCAGCGAGCGGCGGGACACGGGAGGCACTGCCATTCTCCTCCCTGGTCACTTCGCAGTCGCTGATGCTTGCCGCTTCTCTCATGAGGTTCTCGTTCAGGGTGGGGTTCAACGGCTTCGGATCTCTGGGCCTGCTTCTGACACCCCTGCCCCCTCCATTATTGTCATCTACATCGCCCACAACTTCGGCCTCAGCTCACAGGACATGGATGCGGTCTCGGCCTGCATCCGCAGGGACATCGCCCTTGCGATGTCAGCCCCGCGCCTGGTCACAGTCCTCCCCCTCGGCGACTTCGACATCTACGCGGCGGCTCCGCTGCTCACCCGCACCCCGCTCCTCAACAAGGGCCTGGCGCCGCTCCACCAGGCGCCGCGACCGCAGGAGCGCCGCTGGCAGGCTATCTTCCAAGACTTCATCGAGATCGACAATGGGCCCCCCGCCCACTGCAACGTCCAGGATGATGCGCCCCCCAAGCGCGCCCAGATCGACAGGGCCTGCATTGCCTCTCCCAGCTGGCTCACCATTCAATGGCACATCACTGCCGCGACCCGCGACTTCTCTGAGCACCCGCACGAGCGTGGCCTCAGTGATCATGCCCCGCTGGTCATCACGGTTGCCGCCCCCCCTCCTCTTGCGGACGATGCCCAGCTTATTCCCAGGCACATCTTCCGCGACCCCGAGCATCCTGGTCAGTTCGCACTGCTGTCGAAGTTCGTCAACTGGGATGCGCCCCAGCCCTTCCAGCAGCGACAGGAGCACAAGCGCCTGATGAAGGAGGCCGCTCGGCGGCTCAGAGATCGCCTCTTCTCCGCGAAGGCCGACGAGAACGACGCCCAGCTGCTCACACAGCGAACGGCGCGAAGCTCGGCTCGACCAACGCGCCAGGTCCCTTCCACCAGACGGCACCTCGCTCCGTCACATCAACGCGATGCGCCGATCGCTGAGGCGACGCGCCGCGCTGTGGACGCCCTTCCCACGTGCCCTTAAACTTCAGGGGCTTCGCCTCCCAGACGCGCATGTCCAGGAGCGAGTGGTCAACGCCTAGGCTGATGTGCTTCGGGAGCTCCGAGACCACTGGGCCCCCA
Source organism: Prorocentrum cordatum (assembly GCA_963575745.1). NCBI lineage: Eukaryota > Dinophyceae > Prorocentrales > Prorocentraceae > Prorocentrum > Prorocentrum cordatum. The sequence continues at coordinate 89,745 of CAUYUJ010015811.1, read as the reverse complement.
TCTTTCAGTGTGTGCACCAGGGCCACCCTGAGCTGCTTGCGCGGTACCTGCGGGAGCATTCGGTTCCCATTGCTGACCTTGGGGATGCCCGTCTCCCTGATGATCGTGACCTACTCCGCGCCGCCGTGCGCGCGCGCCCGTCGGCGCCTGGCCCTGATGGACTACCTTACGACGCGTGGAGCAGATGTGGCAGCTCTGCTCCGCTCCAGGCCCTAGCTGACATCAGCCTCGAGATCGCGAAGGGCTTCCCCCCTCCCATGGACCTCAACGACCACCTGATGGCGTTCCCCCCGTAAGGCACGGAGGACACTGACCTCGCGGCTGGGCCTGTTCGGTCTCCAGCCACTACGCGGCCGCTCGCGCTGAGGAACAATGGTGCGAAGTTGATAGCGGCTGGCTGCAACTCCCAGATCAAGCACCGCATCGAGCGATCTGCGCCGGCTGCCCAGCGGGGCTTTTTGCCTGGGCGCAACTTCCTGGACAACATCACCTTGCTCGACACGTTCGCCCGCATCGCGGGCCTCTCCGAGCACGCCGCCAACTCCATGCCGCTCATGGTGCTCTTCGACTTCGGGAACGCCTTCCCGTCGCTCTCGGTCTCGGTCCTGCTCGCTGCCTTGCGCAGCGCTGGCTTCGACGGTGGCATCCTCCAGCTGATCATGGGCAAGTACTGGCTGCCGACGGCGCTCGTGGCGGTCGAAGGGGTCCTGCAGCACTTCATGCATGTGCTCGCGGGGATCGCGCAGGGCTGCCCTCTCAGCGGATCGCTTTGGGCAGTGGCCATGAACCCGTTCGTGCTGCACATCCAGTCCATCATCTCCTCCTTCACCTCCTCGGCGCTGGGGGTCTGCGCGGGCGATGTGGGCGCTGTCGTGCAGGACTGCCGCATCCTCCCCCGACTGTGGCGCGTGTTCCGCGCTGCCGACGTCTGGGCGGGGCTCCGCCTGAGTGCGAGATCGTGCCCCTCTCTGGGGCTTACTCCGAGGCGCTGGATTCGTCTACTCGCTCCTGGCTGGCTTCCTCGCTGCCAGACTGGCAACACATGGACGTCGCGCCCTACGCGGAGTACCTCGGCGTGATCATGGGTCCTGCCGCATCCCCCGACCTCGTTTGGCAGAAGGTCGGCGCGAAATGGGCCCACCGAGTTCGCGAACTCGCCCGTGTCGGAGCTCCACTTCATCTCACGACGGTCCTTTACAACTCGCGGGTGCTGACAGTCCTCAGCTACCTCATGCAGCTCATGCCCGTTCCCGCGTCTCTCCTCAGGCGCGAGTCGTGGGCGTGGCACAAGATCTGGCACCTCCCGCCCCAGTCTTTCTCGCTGAGGGGCCTCCTGGGCATCGCATCGTGGTCAGCGATCCGCCCCATCCAGCATGCTCGTGCTCAGCATGGCGTCGAGGATGCGCGCTGCGGACTCCACGCTCACGACGCGGCGCCCGCTGCCGGCGCGGCTCCGCAAGGCCGCCGAGGAGGGTGGCTCGCTGGAGGCCATCGGGCTCGGGCGGCTGTCCCCGCGGTTCTGGCAGGCCCCACCAATCGTCACGCAGGTGGAGGATGCCGCGCAGGGGCGCTTCGGACAGCGCGAGTACTCTGAGGCCGCCCGTGCCGCGCTCGCCTCGGTCGCTGAGCAGGCAGCGCAGGAAGCGCCTGTGCGCTTGCGCTAACAGAAGATCTTCTCCGCCTCTCTCCGCTCTAGTCTTTTTCCCGATGTTCTTCAGGGCGCGATCGCCACGCGCCTGGCCTCCTGGGGTGCTGAGCTTTGCGCCCAGCACTGGGCCCCTCTTCGGGGCCTGGCCCGTGATGTGGCCCCCCAGCATGGCAAAGCGCGGTCGTGAAGACAGTTGTAGGCGGATGGCCAACCAGTTACCGTCTGCACAGTACCGAGATTCGTGGCTGTCGGTTTCGTCGTGTAGAATGCAGGGATGACATGGCCCACTACATTCGTTGTCCAGCTTTGTGGGGCATTGTATACCACCCTGAGGTGCCCCCCATGTCGCTTGCTCAGCGCATTGGCCTCGCTGGCTCCCCATCTCCTGAGGAGGTTGAGCGGGTGGTGCGCGCTTTCCATCTTTACAACGTTGCGCGCACCTCATCAGAGCCTGACCCTCACGCGTCTGAGGAAGCTCTCGACCGATTCTTTTACACGCTTCGCAGAGCCATGCAAGCTCTGGTTGACCCCTCTAGAGCGCCCTTTTAGGCCCGCCTGTTGGGAGCTCTGGATCCGCCTCATGGTACGAGTGATACCCAGACTCACACATATTCACTCGCTCATTCTCAGACACGTTCGAACTCAGACTCATTCGCACCCATACCAACTCCCAGTCAGATTCGCTCGCACTCAGACTCATCAGCCTTCAGAAACACTCATATGCAGACTACCTTGCACCCTGGCCCCTTCATTTTCAAATCTGTTTTCGTAACAATCAAATTCAGAATCACCCACATTCGGAGCCACTCAGACCCACTCGCACTTAGACTCGTTCGCACTCTGACGCAGTCATACTCAGACCCACTCGTACTCACGCTAGCGATCACACTCAGGCTCAATCGTACCCCGATCCATTCGCACCCCGATTCGCTCACAGTGAGATCACCGACGTTTAGATCAATGTTCACGAAGGTTCGCACACAGATGGCTGCCGCGATATGGCCAGCGCGGCACCCGGGCACCCCAAATGCCAGCAGGCGCCGCGAGCAGAACGCCAGAGGGTGGGCGCAGAAACGCCGCGCGCGTTTGCCTGAGTTGCTGTAGGGCGAGCGGACGCCCCCCTCGCTCTTCCAGTTGCGCCCCTTCGTCCCCCCTGAAGGATGTCCAGACGAGGACGAGGACGTTTCTGGAGTCGTCGCCGTCGTCGTCATTGCCTCGCCCGTCGCCCACGCGGTTTGGCTCTCACACCCAGATGCTCATGCATTGATCTCTTCAGCGCAACGCGGCAGGAGTATGAGGTGCACATATGGGGATCTCCGCGTCGAGAAATTGTCCCAGTCATCTCGCGCACGTCAAGTGGGCTTTTCACAGATGCGGTCTTCTTGTAGACGTGTTGCGTGATACGCCCCGTCGCCGCATCAAACGCGCGATCCGCAAACGCGGCGCCTTCCTGCCAGGGCACAGATGCTCATTCGGGAAAGCGCAGTCCGTGAGCTGCTGAGCTAGCAGAGGGGCGGCACAATGCCGCTGTTTTCGCGCAGCTCTTTCTTGTCACGTGCGTCTTTATCTTGCGCCTCCCCTTTTCAGGGCTCTGGATATGTGAAAGAGCGTGTTCTACTGGTGCTGGCGGAAAGCCCGGGGGGGCACTGGGGGTTTCCAACCCGTTTCCCCCCCTCCCTCGAAAACCGCGGGGGGGTCTTTACCACTTCGAACCCCTCCCCCCCCCAGTCCATCATGAAAAGGGGGGGGGTCACTACTGGTTCGAACCCCCCCCCCTCGAAAACCGAGGGTCACTACCGGTTCGAACTCCCCCGCCCCCCTCGCTGCCGGCACACGATCCCGCTCCTCGGGACAGTTGGACAATGGTGGGGATGCTGGGACAGTGGTGGGAACGGTGGTGGTGGGGATAATGGCGCGGGGACAGTGGGACTGGTGCGGACAGTGGTGGGGGCGGTGGTGGTGGGGACAGTGCTGAGGGGACAGCGGGATAGTGGTGGGGACAGTGGGACAGTGGTGGGGACGGTAGTGGCGGGGGCAGTTGTGAAGGCGGTGGTGAGGACAGTGGTGGGGCAGTAGCACAGTGGGGAAAGTGGTGGAGACAGTGGGGATAGTGGGACAGTGGTGGGGACAGTGGGGACGGTGGGACAGCACAGTGGGACAGCGGCGGGGACAGTGGGACAGTGGTGGTTACAGTAGGGTCAGTGGGACAGTGGTGAGGACCGTGGGGGAAGTGGGGAGAGTGGGACCGTGGCGGGACAATGGTGGGGAGAGTGGGGACAGTGAGACACTGGTGGGGGCACTGGTGGAACAGCGGGGATAATGGCGGGAACAGTGGGGACAGTGGGACAGTGGTGGGGACGGTGGTGGTGGGGACAGTGGTGTGGGGACAGTGGGAATGTGGTGGAAACAGTGAGACAGTGGAGGGTACAGTGCTGGTGGGGACAGTGGTGAGGGCGGTGGCGAGGACGGCGGTGGGACAATGGGACAGAGGTAGTGGGGACAGTGGCGGGGACAGTGTGGACAGCGGTGGGGACAGTGGGACAGCTCAGTGGGACAGCGGCGGGGACAGTGGGACAGTGGGGACAGTGCGACAGTGGTTGGGGCCGTGGAGAAAGTGGGGGGAGTGGAACCGTGGTGGGAACAGTAGTGGGGACACTGGGGGCAGTGCGACAGCGGTGGAGGCGGCACTGGTGGGGATAGTGGGGACGGTGGTTGGAACAGCGGGGACAGCGGTGGTGAGGGCAGTGGTGCTGGGGACAGCAGTAATGTGGTGCGGACGGTGGTAGGGACCCGGGAGCGGTGGCAGTGAGGGGGCGGTTCGAACTGGAGGGGTGGAGGGGGGGATGGAGGGGTTGGTAGTGACGGTGGGTGTAGGAACAGAGAACCGGTAGCGACCCCCCCCAGTTTGCGGGGGGGGGTGAGATTTTCGGAGGGGGGGGGCGGGACCCCCGGGCTCCGGAGGAAGGGGGGGGGGAATTTTCTACAGTAATGCGGCGGTGGGTCACGCTCTCTCGGATATGTTGTTCGACGGCGTCGCCTTCCGCCAGGACTCAGGGGTTTCCTTGATTTTGCGCGACGGCCTCCTTCAGCCCGAATTGGCGCCTCGCAAGAACGAGCAGTCCGGGTCCGTGCTGCAGCGGATGCGCTGGTGAGCTCGATGCACCGTGACTTGCCCAGGCCACGCGCTCGGCGCCTGGTTCTCGGATCTGCCCGCGGGCGCACTGTCGTTCGCGGGCATTCGCGCGTCGAGTTCTTTGGGGGCCCTGCGCCGTTTCTTCGGCCAGGTCGGCGTCAAAGACGCGGCGCGCTATCTCACTCATGACTTGCTGCGAGGTCACGCACTGGACCCCCAGCGAAGGGGAGACACAGGGGGCGAGATCCTACAACTGGGCAAATGTTTTTCGCCCGTCTTCTTGTCGCACTTCGACATGACGCGCATCCGAACTCTGGCCGCGGTCGAGGCGCAAGTGGCCGAGTCTGAGGACTACCATGGATAGACCCAGCCGTCCCAGGCGTCGCGCGCTGCCCTCGTGTCTTCCCTGCCGTCATCGTGCGAGACGTCATCGCGGCGCCGCCGCACGCGTCTCCCGATGTCGCCAGGGGCGCGCGCACCCCGCGCGACGCCGGCGCTGCGCGCCGCCGCGCATCGGCTAGGGGGCCAGGGAAACACGCATCCCTGGCGCCCCGCGCGTCGGCTCAATCTGGCGTTGCCAGGCTGGGTGGCGCGCGGGGCGCCGCGCCCCTTGTTCAAGGGGCGCGGGAGCCTTCGGGCGCGGGAGGCCGCTGGCGCAGCTGAAGCGAGTGGCGGGCGCACAATGCCGCCGAAAGCGCTCGCGCGCAAACTCGAGCTACGCTTTGCGCGGGCACAATTTGCGTTTCGCGCCTGGCCCGCGCGCAGGCGGGCAAGCCGCGCGCGCGGGCCGCCTGCCGCTCTCCTGCTGCTCGCGGCGCGCGGTTTCACTAGAAGTGTTCGCTCGCGCGCGGCGCCGCATCGCGGCACGTGGCCCCACGAGAAGGGCTTGCGCGCGCGGTGCACGCGGCGCGCGCGCGTTTTCGCCGCTTGCCCGTTCGCTTGCATCGCTGAGCGCACTCCGCGCAGGCGCGCCGCGGGGATCCCGCCTGTGCGGGCCGCGCCGCGCCTCGGGGCCGCACGCTTTGCATGCATTGGCGCATGCGCCCTTCCGACGCGGATAGCGCGCGCGATTTCGCTCCGCCCTCCCGCTCCTGGGGTTACTTCATGCCTGGCCTCGCGCGTCGGCTCAGTCTGGCACCGCCAGCCTGAACGGCGCGGTGGGTGCCGCATCCCTTGTCAAAGGGGCGCGGGCGCCATCGATTGCGGGAGGCCGCTGGCGCAGTTGAAATCGGCGCCCCCCCTTCCAAGAAGCGACCCCCGACAAGCCCGCCTGCCACCCCCACGGATAACCTTGATTAGTCGGTTGCGCAGGTCCGAATGAGGGTTCGCATCGTTGGTGCGCGCACCTAAAGCGAAGGGGAGGAGGGGGAGGAGGAGGAGGAGGAGGAGGAGGAGGAGGAGGAGGAGGACGAGGAGGTCCGCCCGTTCGCGTACTTGAGAGCCTTCCCGCCCGCCCGACCCACCGGTCAGAGTCCGCTTGCCCGACCCGCCCAATAGGATGCGCCCGCCCGACCTGCCCGTCAGGGTCCGCCCGTTCGCGTACTTGAGGGTTCGCATCGTGGGTCCGAATGAGGGCCGCCTAAAGCGAAACGGTTTGGTTATCGGCCGGCACCTAACTCCCCCCCCCCGCCGGATAACCCAGGATATCGTTGAGGGGCAAACAGTTGTCTCATACAAGTTTGAAAAGTCCGCGCGGCTATCATCTTGGATCGGCACTGCGGCAAGGGAGGCACAATCACCCCCGATCCCCCCTCGCGGGTGCATGCTGAGCAGCGCCGCGCGTTCACTGAGCATCCCCATCCTGTTCGATTCCTTCCCCGGTCGCGCTTGCTGGAGGGGGGTCGCTTGCAGGGGGGCTCGTTGTGCGAGTGGTTCTCCCGCCCGCAACTGGAGCCCACCCACCCCTGGCGCGCGACGCGCGCCAGGGGTGGCGCCATCGGCGCCTGCAGGAGGAAGTCCAGCGCCGAACCCTGGAGTCCGCACAGGCCTCTCACTGTCCACCACGAAACTAGATTTACGTCGGGCGTGTCCTTCTACAGGCGGAATGTTCAAACATAGTCAAAAACAGAGTTGGATGTTTGTATGATGTTTGTTTGTTGCATTTGTGGGTAAAAAAAGCATTGCGTGGAGCTCCCCATATGTTCATCGATTCGCATGGACCTGTCCGCCGTGAATGTCTAGGCGCAAAAGCTTTCGAATATAAGCGGGCTTCAGTTGTGACGGTCTGGTCATGAATCTATATGAGAATGAATTGGAGTGTGAATGAGCCGCAGTAGTACGAGCGCGTCTCTGCGCATGAGCCTGGGTCCTCCTGGGGCCTCCTGGGGCCTCCTGGAACCTACTGGGGCTGCCTGGGGCCTCTGGAAGCGCACATAAGAAGCGCCACATCGGACCAATCCGGCGTTTTTTGTTGAAAAAGGGGCACGTGACTCTCAAGACGAATTCGGGAGAGAGGGGGGGAGAGTAGTGCTCGTGTGGTGTAGTTGTCACGCCAGGTCCGCTGGCGCCATGTCTCATCCGTTCGCCGTGTTCACGCCGCCGTCGCGTCGGAGACGGCGCCGCGTCGTCGTCGTCGTCGTCGTTGCCGTCGCCGTCAGACTATTCCCGATGCCAGGACAACGCTTTGATATGATAAGCCCTGTGGCCCCCGAGCGGCGCGTCTGCAACCCGCCCCCCAATCCCCTTGATGTTGATTATTACGGCGGGCGCGTTCGTTAAGGAGTGTGCCCAGGAGGCTTCAGACTCTGGAGAGTTCCTTATCTGATGAGGGCGACGGTGACATGCACGGCCAATCCACGATTGCCGTTCCACGGGCTTCCAGACATTGGATTCTTCGTCCAATCGTTCTTTATCAAATGACCTCACCGTGTTCCCCCTCCCTCCTCCACCCCTCTCACCTCATCCTCCTCCTCAGCATTCGTCCCCCTCCCCTTTTCTGGCTGAGCTCACCTTCCGCCACGGCTCGGTCGTTCGGCGATAGTCCGTAGTGGTCACTGCGGAGGCTTACTCTGAAGCGCGCCTCCTCCTCCCCCCTCCCAGCAGGATGTCATCACGATCCTGGCCCTGTACGAATACCGGTTGTCCATGGAGGCGAATTGGCTGGTCGCGTCGGCGGTCGTTCTGGCACGACTGCCCGCGGACCTGGTCGGCCCGCCTATTTGACCCCCACCCCACCCACCCCCATGCTGGTGGAGGAGGAGGAGGAGGAGGAGAAGGACGAGAGGGACCCAGACCCCTTCGCGAGAGGAGGGCGAGGAGGAAGAGGAGGAAGGGCTCTACATAGGGGCAGCGTGTTGCACTTGCGGCGCGGCCAGCAGATCGAAGAAGCAGGACGAATACGTGGCCCGCGTGCCCATGGGAAGAGGGCCAGTCGAGACAACGACGGCCCTCCCTGTCGTTCGTCGCCCTTTCTCTTCCTCCCGGGGCCTCCTCGCCGCCACGGCTGGGTCTGTCTCGAAGGCTGGGTCAGGACGGACCTCGAGGGATCCGGTGGGTGGTAAAGGGGGGGGGGGCATGAACGGGGAGTGAGGAGAAGGGCCCCAAAGGGGCATTTTAGGGCCCCTCTTGGAGCCAGCAAGGGTCCCAAAGGGCCCCTTTTATGGCCCACTTCTTCACCCCCTGTGCAGGTCACCCCCCATTGCCACCCGCTCGAGCAGGTCTGGGGACAGATTTTCAGCGAGTTTGGTCAGGGCGGGAAGGCCTCCGTTGTCACAGTGGGTCCTCTTCCGGATGCCCGTGGCAGGTACATTCCCGCAGTGTGGTGGGGCGAACATTACGGTTGATGGAACGTTCTACAAAGGGCCTCGCCTTCCAGGACAGAAGGAGTTTCCATCTCTTCCTCGTCGGAAGGCCGGCGGAAGGCGGGCAGAAGTAAAACGAGGCCGCCTCCGCCGGCGGAAGTCGGCCGAAGGTTGGCAGATGGCGGCGGACGTAAAAGATGCACCCTCAAGAAATGAACACGTGCTTGGGTTCAGTGTTTCCGGAGTCCGCCTCAAATTGGCATACAACGTTGAGTCTCCACCACGTCAATTTGAAGACATCGTGTATCGCACATTCCTTTGAGATCCCAGTGAAGAGTTCAAAGGATCTGTTGCATCTGGGCGCAACGGTCGGGGATGGATGAGAGAGGCAATCCAGTCATCAATTCTTTGAAAATTGTCGAGGGCAGCGGTTCTCAGAGAGCGGAAAAGGCAGCGATCTTCTGGCAGCTCTTCACCGTCTGACTCGTCCTTTGCAGCCATCTCGGCTCTGCAGCCTTGCATGCGCGGTGTGCCGCGAGGCTGCGCTGTAGTGAATCGCAGGTCCATGGCGTTGGTTTCTATCAAAATTTAAGCCATGGCATTCCCATCTGGCAGTCCACTATGCGTGCTCGCGCTGGTCCTTTGTAGCAGATTCGCCCGCTCTGGGGCGCAGTACATTGACGGTCCTGGGGTGGGCAACCTGGCTTGGAACGGACACTGCACAACGAATGTGTACAACTTGGAGGACGCCGAGGCGATCTGCGACAGCAGCCTGGCCTGCACAGTAATTCATTCGTTCGATTGTCAGGATTGGTTTTGGCGACCATGTTGGAGCACGCTGTGGGAGATTGTCGCTTCTAGCTCTGACACTTTGGCTTGTACCAGAACTTTACTTTCGACTACCACCGTCACCACATCAACGTTGACTGTAACACCAGTCGGGGATTTCTTATATGTGGATGGCCCGCGTGTTAGCAATGCTGCGTGGTCTGGACGATGCGGTGCGACTCCCTCCACCTTGGAAGGCGCAATCGCTAGCTGCAACGATGACCCAGATTGTGTGTCCCTCCACTCTTACGATTGCCACCCCTGGTTCTGGCGCACTTGTAGCGGAACGGTTGACGATATGTCTGCTGTGGGCGGGGACACTCTCGCTTGCACGAAGGACAAGCTCCTTTCCACCACTACACTTAGTTCGACGACCACCATGACGCGGACTGTCACATCATCGACGGCAACTCTGGTGCGTGCGATTCAGAAAGTTAACGGAACAAAACGATTGTTCAAAACGACGGGCCGAACATAATTACCTTCGAAGGAAAGATAACTGTCATACAATCTGTTCTGGAAAAAGCAATGCCAACGCGGGCGCCGCAAGCAGCGACTCTACGCAACCGATTGGGCGCAAGCTATGGGGTGCAACGTGCAACTCGTATCAAGGGATCGAGCGGTGCGATCTGTGGGACTCACTGTATCAAGGGAGGAAAAACCGCCCAGGCCCTGACAATCGGCGTGCACTGAACGGCCCTGGACGTTTACCAGACAGCCCTGCCCTGGTCGAGTCCTGCCTTGGGGGCGTTTGCTAAACGGCTTCGCTTGTCGGGGTGATTTTTACGGAGGTGGATTTTCTTCAGGAGCGAAAAAACACACACAACTAACCGTCGATCCCAGGGTAAATGTAGAAAAATATGGGAAGTGGGGGGGAGACAAAAACCCAGAAAGTATTGGAACAGATGGGGAATCCTGTTATTTGTGTGTGTATTTATTTGTGTGTCCCAGGGCCCCACCGTATGCGGTGCAGTCTACGGGTTGCGTGCCGCGGAGCCCGCACCCTCTGAGGGTGCCCTGTCTCAGCGTGCCGGCGTTCCCAGGACCCCGCAGGGCCCCCCAGGCGCCGCAAGCTGGCGGCGCCGCGGGGGGCCCGCGGGGGGCGCGAGGTCTGGAGAGTGCCAGGGGCTCCGCGCAGCGGCGTCGTCGTGGTCGTCGGCGTTGTCGTCGTCGTCTTCGTCGTCGTCGTGGTCGTCGCCGTTGTCGTCGTCGTTGTGTTTGGCAGTTGTTGTCGTCGTCGTCGTGGGAGGATGAGGAGGAGGAGGAGGCGGAGGAGGAGGAGGCGTGGAGGGTGACGTGTGAGGAATACTTTGGGCCTGGCTTGGCGCGCGGCGGCGGTGCAGAGTGCGGCCCCGGGTCCAGATCCTTGGGGCACAAGCGAGCGCCTCATCAGTGCAAGAGCTGTTCAGGGATGGGGGGGGAACATGCGAGGGCGACGGCGTAGTTCCGAAAGGCCACGGTCTGGAAGCAAGCGCGTGCAGCTGGAAGCTAAGCCGCATCTCAAGACAAATGGTGCGCATGTGCAATTAGGAAGGGTGTCACTGGGAGCCCGATGTGTGACATGCACAGAAGCAAATGCGGACGCGCAGTTTGATCTGGAGTTGGGGCAAGATCTAGAACCGCGAAGAAGCGAACTAAATTGAGTTGGAAAAGGTTATGCCCGATCTTCTAGACCCAACTCATTGACTCAGACGTTGGCATGCTGATGCCTAAGTGTTCCACATATTTCTCCACCGAGTTGTCGCTTGGTCCATTATGCCTTTCCGACGCTCCGTGTACACGAGCCGTTCGCCATACGAGAGTCAAACACGTTGTCTTCTCTGGTGAAAGCAGGGTCTCAGTGGGTTGGGCTGTCAGGCAGTGTTCAGTTTCGCATGGGAGGGAAAACGAGCAAGGCGCAGGCTCACAAGCGCGGAGAGGGGGCTCCCCCCCCCCTAGGGCCCGCTGTTGCCGGCATGTTTCCTACAGTCGGGCCGCTGAAGAAGGAACCCATTTAGTTTGGGAGGGGATCCGTGTTCCTTAGTTGTTTTACAGCGCTCCTTGGATTTTCCCCCAGTTTTCCATGGAAATTCGGAGTTTACCTTATGGGAAAAAGGGGCCTCGTTCCTTATTTATCGTTCCTTCGGTCAACGCCCCGACTGTATCATGTTGCCACGTCGCTGAATCGCGTAACCTCCGATCTCGGGCCCCGCAGTCCCCCCTCCTCTCACAAGCCGCCCACTGTGATTCTACACTGTTCTATATCGCCCCATCTCACCCCATACTTCGCCATGCCATCAGAGTCCATCCCGCGTGGTCTCAGCCAGTGTGTTTTCGCATTCGCGCGAATGCTGCATTCGCGCGACTGCTTGTTCTCGGACGTGTGTATCTCGATATGCGCAAACGTACGAGTGTACACATGATCATGTGGACTAGGTGAAGTTCTGCATGCGTGCGTATTTACTGTACGTATGCGTTCATACGTCCCTATCTGTATCTACACGCTGGATACTGCCAACAAGCAACTGATTATCCAGATGGATGTGGGTAAGGTGTAGCGCCTGGTTGACAAGATGACTGTACTCACACTTCACTCTCAGATGCATTCATCGTGTGGCGCATGTGTTATTTCATGCTTCATCGTGTGGCGCATGTGTTATTTCAGAGTGTTGCCCCACGTGCGCCACGGGGTATCACGTCTGTTGAATACTCAACACATGTTTGGCCATTCAACGCCCCTCCTGCCGTGTTGGCCATGCCTTCGCGACCAAACGTTGGGCCAAAGCGTGGCCAAGCTCATGAATTGCGTTCTGCCAGCCGTCGTGTAAACAATTGGGGAAACGTTTGAGGGCTAGGTCTTTGTTGTTCGTTTGATTGAATGTGGTGGCCCAGGTGCCCACAGGTCACCTTTGAAGTCCTTGGCTCTGACTGGAGGGCCTCGAGGGCAAATTTGGGTGGGACTTGGAACCTCTTGAATACGTTCTGAATCATATTGGGGGGGGGCGTCTCAGGGCATATGGGCGGCCTCGTTGTCCCCGCTTGGGCCGTCTTGGGGGGCATCTTTCAGTGAAACCTCTTGGGCCGTCTTGGTTGGTTGGTCGCCTAGTGGGTAGATCCGGGAATCATTGAAGCCATCTGGGGCCGTCGGCTGGGGAGGCGGATCTTGCCGGCAATCACATCACAGAAATTTTGTCCATCCCTCTTTTGGTCTGGGTCCTCGTCTTGCAAGGAGCAGTTGCTGCTCGCCTCACCCCTTCTCCCGCCTTCTCCTTTATCCCTATTCTTCTTGTCCCGTCCCTCCTTCGGTTGGACCATCGCTCTGCGTATAGAGCACATTGTATCCGTTGCTCACCTCGTCCTCCCCCCCACACCTTCTCTCGTCACCTTCGTCCTCATTTCTTATCCTTCGCTCCTCCCCTCTTCGACCACTCCTGCCCGCCCCGCGTGGCGCTGCCAAGTGCGCAGGACGAGGAGGAGGAGGAGGAGGAGGAGGAGGAGGAGGAAGAGGAGACGGGAAGAGCAGAGCGGAGCGTCACCAGATGCAAGAATTTGGGGTGTTGTGCGGCATTGGACGCGCGCGCGCGTGTTGCGATCCACGCAGATGCACCGCGCGGTGAGATGAGCATGCGGACTTTGAAGGGTGTCGTTACACCTCAGCGGGTCCTGGAAACGACAGGCCCGTTTTTTCCAGTTCCGTTTTGCCGTTTTTGTGCGGGTTCCGTCGCCGATTTTTTACCGGTTCCATCGCCGTTGTTTTTCCGGTTCCGGCTCCGGTTCCAATCCTTCTGGAGCCGTTTTGTTTCCGGTCGCCGTTTTTTTGCCGCTTTCATTTTCGAGATGCTCACGGAAACGGTGAAAAAACAGGGCCCTGCCGTTTCCGGGGTCCAACAAATACAATGCAGCAGAGGCAATAACCATGGATCGTGTGGCTGGTCGGAGTTCGTCCTGTGCGCGTGTGTGGTCTTCCTTTTGTATGTCTTACGCATGGGCCCATTTGGAAGTGATCTCCTGAGACAAGCGAGCGAGCGCGCATACTGACCTGTAACAAGGATGAGGGGATGCAATGCCAAATTAGCCCGGGATTGTTTTACTTAATCGTTTCGTTCATTCCGCTTGCCCCTATTGTTTGACGACTCTCGGTTCCCGGTGTGTTCGTTGTCATTGGTGTTGTTCAGCGGCGGTTGTTCTTTGACGCGGTGCGTGGGGAGCGTTCGAGCTGAAGCAGGTGCTGTTGAGTTGCCTCTGGAGGGGTTGGTGCGGGCAGGTGTTTAGTTTGGGTTGGTGTGTGGAATGTCCTCTGTGGATTCTCGGTTCGGGGGCACTCTGAAGATTTGAGTCTTTCGGTGCAAGCTGTGTCTCCTGCTATCGGGTGGGATGCCTCTCGGGAGCCTCTCGGCCGTATTTTCGAGACCCCCTGGGGCCTCACTGGGGGCCTCTTGGGGCCTCTTAGGGGCCTCTTAGGGGCCTCTTAGGGAGCCGCCTGGAGCCTCCTCGGGGCCTCTTCGGGCAGAGAGCTTCCTGGGAGCCTCCTTAGGCCGTGCTGGAGCGTCGGGGAGCTGAAGATGCTAAAACACGAAAATCCGGCAAACAAACAATTGACAATCAATGATTTGTGCCTTTTGGGACTCTTTTGGGATGCCTCTTGAGGCGTCCTGGAGGCCTCGTGGTTCGTCTGGCAGCTATCTTGGGCGTCTGGGGGCGATCTTGCGGCGCCTCGGGGCTCTCTTAGACCATCTCGTGCGCATGTGCAATTAGGAAGGGTGTCACTGGGCGCCCGATGTGTGACATGCACGGAAGCAAATGCGGACGCGCAGTTTGATCTGGAGTTGGGGCAAGATCTAGAACCCCGAAGAAGCGAACTAAATTGAGTTGGAAAAGGGTATGCCCGATCTTCTAGACCCAACTCATTGACTCAGACGTTGGCATGCTGATGCCTAAGTGTTCCACCTATTTCTCCACCGGGTTGTCGCTTGGTCCATTATGCCTTTCCGACGCTCCGTGTACAGGAGCCGTTTGCCATACGAGAGTCAAACACGTTGTCTTCTCTGGTGAAAGCAGGGTCTCAGTGGGTTGGGCTGTCAGGCAGTGTTCAGTTTCGCATGGGAGGGAAAACGAGCAAGGCGCAGGCTCACAAGCGCGGAGAGGGGGCTCCCCCCCCCTAGGGCCCGCTGTTGCCGGCATGTTTCCTACAGTCGGGCCGCTGAAGAAGGAACCCAATTAGTTTGGGAGGGGATCCGTGTTCCTTAGTTGTTTTACAGCGCTCCTTGGATTTTCCCCAGGTTTTCCATGGAAATTGGGAGTTTACCTTATGGGGAAAAGGGGCCTCGTTCCTTACTTATCGTTCCTTCGGTCAACGCCCCGACTGTATCATGTTGCCACGTCGCTGAATCGCGTAACCTCCGATCTCGGGCCCCGCAGTCCCCCCTCCTCTCACAAGCCGCCCACTGTGATTCTACACTGTTCTATATCGCCCCATCTCACCCCATACTTCGCCATGCCATCAGAGTCCATCCCGCGTGGTCTCAGCCAGTGTGTTTTCGCATTCGCGCGAATGCTGCATTCGCGCGACTGCTTGTTCTCGGACGTGTGTATCTCGATATGCGCAAACGTACGAGTGTACACATGATCATGTGGACTAGGTGAAGTTCTGCATGCGTGCGTATTTACTGTACGTATGCGTTCATACGTCCCTATATGTATCTACACGCTGGATACTGCCAACAAGCCTTGTTCAACAAGCAACTGATTATCCAGATGGATGTGGGTAAGGTGTAGCGCCTGGTTGACAAGATGACTGTACTCACACTTCACTCTCAGATGCATTCATCGTGTGGCGCATGTGTTATTTCATGCTTCATCGTGTGGCGCATGTGTTATTTCAGAGTGTGCCCCACGTGCGCCACGGGGTATCACGTCTGTTGAATACTCAACACATGTTTGGCCATTCAACGCCCCTCCTGCCGTGTTGGTCATGCCTTCCAGCCGTCGTGTAAACAATTGGGGAAACGTTTGAAGGCTAGGTCTTTGTTGCTCGTTTGATTGAATGTGGTGGCCCAGGTGCCCACAGGTCACCTTTGAGGTCCTTGGCTCTGACTGGAGGGCCTCGAGGGCAAATTTGGGTGGGACTTGGAACCTCTTGAATACGTTCTGAATCATATTGGGGGGGGGGCGTCTCAGGGCATATGGGCGGCCTCGTTGTCCCCGCTTGGGCTGTCTTGGGGGGCATCTTTCAGTGAAACCTCTTGGGCCGTCTTGGTTGGTTGGTCGCCTAGTGGGTAGATCCGGGCATCATTGAAGCCATCTGGGGCCGTCGGCTGGGGAGGCGGATCTTGCCGGCAATCACATCACAGAAATTTTGTCCATCCCTCTTTTGGTCTGGGTCCTCGTCTTGCAAGGAGCAGTTGCTGCTCGCCTCACCCCTTCTCCCGCCTTGTCCTTTATCCCTATTCTTCTTGTCCCGTCTCTCCTTCGGTTGGACCGTCGCTCTGCGTATAGAGCACATTGTATCCGTTGCTCACCTCGTCTTCCCCCCCACACCTTCTCTCGTCACCTTCGTCCTCATTTCTTATCCTTCGCTCCTCCCCTCTTCGACCACTCCTGCCCGCCCCGCGTGGCGCTGCCAAGTGCGCAGGACGAGGAGGAGGAGGAGGAGGAGGAGGAGGAGGAGGAAGAGGAGACGGGAAGAGCAGAGCGGAGCGTCACCAGATGCAAGAATTTGGGGTGTTGTGCGGCATTGGACGCGCGCGCGCGTGTTGCGATCCACGCAGATGCACCGCGCAGTGAGATGAGCATGCGGACTTTGAAGGGTGTCGTTACACCTCAGCGGGTCCTGGAAACGACAGGCCCGTTTTTTCCAGTTCCGTTTTGCCGTTTTTGTGCGGGTTCCGTCGCCGATTTTTTACCGGTTCCATCGCCGTCTTTTTTTTTCCGGTTCCGGCTCCGGTTCCAATCCTTGTGGAGCCGTTTTGTTTCCGGTCGCCGTTTTTTTGCCGCTTTCATTTTCGAGATGCTCACGGAAACGGTGAAAAAACAGGGCCCTGCCGTTTCCGGGGTCCAACAAATACAATGCAGCAGAGGCAATAACCATGGATCGTGTGGCTGGTCGGATTTCGTCCTGTGCGCGTGTGTGGTCTTCCTTTTGTATGTCTTACGCATGGGCCCATTTGGAAGTGATCTCCTGAGACAAGCGAGCGAGCGCGCATACTGACCTGTAACAAGGATGAGGGGATGCAATGCCAAATTAGCCCGGGATTGTTTTACTTAATCGTTTCGTTCATTCCGCTTGCCCCTATTGTTTGACGACTCTCGGTTCCCGGTGTGTTCGTTGTCATTGGTGTTGTTCAGCGGCGGTTGTTCTTTGACGCGGTGCGTGGGGAGCGTTCGAGCTGAAGCAGGTGCTGTTGAGTTGCCTCTGGAGGGGTTGGTGCGGGCAGGTGTTTAGTTTGGGTTGGTGTGTGGAATGTCCTCTGTGGATTCTCGGTTCGGGGGCACTCTGAAGATTTGAGTCTTTCGGTGCAAGCTGTGTCTCCTGCTATCGGGTGGGATGCCTCTCGGGAGCCTCTCGGCCGTATTTTCGAGACCCCCTGGGGCCTCACTGGGGGCCTCTTGGGGCCTCTTAGGGGCCTCTTAGGGAGCCTCTTGGAGCCTCCTCGGGGCCTCTTCGGGCATAGAGCTTCCTGGGGGCCTCCTTAGGCCGTGCTGGAGCGTCGGGGAGCTGAAGATGCTAAAACACGAAAATCCGGCAAACAAACAATTGACAATCAATGATTTGTGCCTCTTGGGACTCTTTTGGGATGCCTCTTGAGGCGTCCTGGAGGCCTCGTGGTTCGTCTGGCAGCTATCTTGGGCGTCTGGGGGCGATCTTGTGGCGCCTCGGGGCTCTCTTAGACCATCTCGATGGCTTCTTGGGGGTGTCTTGGCTCTTGTTGGGGCTCTCTGGGAGGCCCCAGTAGCGGCGCCCATGAGCAAAATCATGTCTGGCGGGACCTTGCCGGGGACCTGCTCGGGGTATTTTTGCCCAGGGACCCCCAGGAGCCGCCCCGCGCGCGCAAATTATATATATATATATATATATATACATGGAAAAATGATTACCTGTTGCCGGAGATTTTAGCACGCCTCTGGCCCGTCGGGCCAGCGAATATGATGTGTGAGATGGACCATCGTACAGAACAGATTTGGAACACAATCGTGACTTGGGGGGAAGGCGCGGATGGTTGAGCCTGGCCCTCTTCTGACCGGAGAACACAGGTAGTTTGCGCTTTGCGGTGTGAGCTACGTAATGTATGTTGCGCCTCATAAATCATGTTGTGCAAGCTCTCACCACCTACCAAACCACCCCAACCCAACCCGAAGGCCCAAATTTATCCTCGATTTCCAGTGGGGGGGGGGTCGGGGAACACTGAAGAAACACATGGAATCCGTACCCCCCCCCCACCCGAAATTCGACTCAAATTCTGGCCTTCGGGTTGGGTTGGGGTGGTCTGGCCCGGGTTTGCCAGGACTCGGGTTCGCCATCGTTTTTGACGACCGCGCCTTGGATTCTGACGAGCAGGAGTTTCGTGGGATGTCTGCAGCGGGAGGCCTCGTCAAAATGCAGGCTCGGCCTCGTCATTTTTTTGACGACCTCGTCGGGGATTTCCGAGTCCCCCGTACCCAGGTCTTACGTCCCCCCGAGTGTAAGCTACGTAGTGTGTGTTACGCCTCATAAATCATGTTGTGCAAGCTCGGCACACGAGGCTCCCACGGGCGCCCCACGAAACGGCAGCGCGGCGCGGCCCCCGCGGACCCTCCCAGCGCACGGGGGCGCCCACGAGCGCCCTCGAGGCCCGCAGCGTGGCGAATCTTCGGTGGGCCCTCCCCGCGCACGGGCTGCCCGCGACGCGCCCACGGGGCGCCCACGGGCGGCAGCGTGGCGAGGCCTCGGCGGACCCTCCCAGCGTTCGGCGCCTGGCGTCAGGCTCCCTGGACGCACCCTCTATGTATATTAGATGCACATGCGGTCTCTCCCCGCCAGGGCTCCGCCAGCTTGCTTTTTCGATTGTCCCACGAGGCATGCTCCCACGGCAGAGTCCACTGCCCTTGCCCTTGCCTTTGTCTGGTCGTGTCCTCGATTTGCTGCGATGACGTACATATTACGAATGGGTCCCCAAGACTTTCTCGGATGCACCCTTGCATGCCCGTTCTGGGGCTGTCTCGGGCTCCCTGGACTGCACGTCGACTCTGCCGCCCTGGGCGCGGCTCCCTCCCCGCCGCCTGATCCGCGGCCCCCGCGCGCGCTCGGCAATTTAGTCGCGGCCGTAGCCCGCCCGCGACCTCCCGCCGCTGGCGCTTCCGCCTGCGGCTGTAAAAAATAAAGACCCTCCCAGCGCACGGGCCGCCCACGAGGCGCCCACCGGCGGCCAAAGCGGCGCAATGTCGGCGGACCCATCCAGCTCTTCAGGGCGACAGTCAAGAACACGTACGTGCAAGCACTGGTTGGGGAATCTCTTACGCAGGAGAGGTAGGAGCCCCGAAGTACCAGCACTGCTGGGTGACTGTCCACATGCGTATCTGCACAGATGTACGTACATAGGTATCCGTACCTGTATATCCAACACCAGGTCGCACACTTGTTCAAGTATACGAGTTTACTTTCAGCCAACAAAACTCGAAGTTGCCTGCAGGTGTACGTCGACGGACCTCGCGTAGGCAACGGAGTATTTGCGGACTACTGCAGCAGCGAATTCGGGACGCTAGGCGAGGCCGAGGCAGCCTGCTCGGCGGATCCCGCCTGCAGCGTGCTGCACTCCTTCGACTGCCTGGACCGGCTCTGTCCCTCTTGCCCGAGTCTCCCAGGGGTCGAATGGTCGTTTGGCGATGTTGTCGGCCCTTGTCTTTTCGATTTCGTTTTGCAGCAAAGGTGGATTGAAGACAAAACGAGAGAAAACGAAAACAAAACGAAGACGAAAAACATTGGACATGTCGATCCTTACCCGGACCTCCTTCTTCCACTGCCCCCTAGGGTTTTACGATATTGTTTCACCAGGCGATCGATATGTTTACAGTGGGGGCCCAGGCCAAGATTTATCCAGGTTGCCTCCAGGGTGCCTTGGGTTTCTTGGGTTTCGATGGTTCTGCTATGGAAAGCGTGACGTTCCCACACAAAAGATCCATGGACGTCCTGGGGTCTCGGGGTTGGGTTTCTTGTGGAAGGTTTCGTGTGGACTGGCCTCCACTGTATGCATTCCGAGCTCTGATTCGGCTCCAAGGACTGGGCTTGGCGTCATTGCACTGGGAATTTCGCGACCATGCTGGCGGCAGGTGGAGGGACGGGGGCCTGCACTCGAATCCACAGAGACCTCGTCACGACCACAGAGACCTCTACCGCAACCACGTCGATTGTTTACTTGGAGGGCCCTAGGCTTGGCAACAACGCTTGTAGCACAGGCTGCAGCGGCGTATTCAACAGCATGGAGAAAGCACGGTTGGCGTGCCGCGATGATGTGGCGTGCACCGGCGTCTTGTTTTCGTACAGTTGTCAAGATTGGGCGTGGCTCTATGCCACCAGGAGCATCACTGAGATGATGTCAGACAGTCCTGGTTCGACCTCCTGCACGATGGTATCGGAGCAGGTCCTGAATGCGATCTCAACCACCACTCAGTCGAGTTCGTCGACCAGCAGTTCCTTGACGCTCACACTCACCTCCACGACTTCCATCACCACAACACGCACATCTAAGACAGCGAGCTCTACCACGTCCACAACGTATAGCTTCAGTTCAACGGTCACAAGCTCCACGTCGAGCAGCACCACAACAAGTTCTTCCACCGCTAGCACTACAACTCGCACGTCTGAGACGGCCACCTCATCTATCAGCGCGACTGAGAGTCTTAGCAGCACAACGGCGACTATCTCGAGCACGATCTCGACTACCAGCGACACAAGTAAAAGCATGACCAGTACTACACGCACGACAGCTAGCAGCACAAGCAGCATAACCTCGACAAGCTCTCTCACGATCTCGACTACCAGTGCCACGAGTAGTGGCACGACCAGCACTACACATACGACTTCTAGCGGCACAAGTAGCACAGTATCGACAACTTCCAGTGTAACATCGGTTGTTACTTCGACAAGTAGTAGCACGACTAGCGCTACCCGCACCACTGCTAGCGGCACAAGCACCATCACGGTGACATTGTCCAGCGTGACATCAACAACAAGAACCACAGGCAGTAGCACGGAAAGCTCGACCCAATCGACTTCTAGCGGGACCAGCATCACAACAGGGACAACATCCAGCGCGACGTCGATCACCAGAACCACAGGCAGTAGCACGACAAGCTCTACCCAAACGACTTCTACCAGGACCAGCACTACCACAGGGACAATATCCAGTACGAAATCGCTTACTTCGGCAACATATAGTAGCACGTCCAGTGATACCCGCACAACTGCCAGCGGCACAAGCAGGACCACAGCGTCGATCTCCAGCACGACTTCGATCTCCAGCTCCACCCGCAGCAGCACTGTCAGCACCAGCAGCGTGAGCACTTTGACGCAAACAAGCACCAGCGAGACAACGGGCTCGACCACCACGACTGCTACAAGCGGTACCACATCGGCTTCCAGTAACAGTCAGACAAGCACCACGTCGGGGACAACCGTCAGCAGCACGCACAGCAGCACAACACTCAGTGACACCAGTGTCACGAGCAGCTCTGCAACCACAGTCACCAGCGAGACGAGCAGCACAAGTGTTACCAGCAGGAGCGATACTAGCTCCACCACCCTGACTCTGACAAGTGGCACCCAGACGTTCACTGTTTCGAGGACCCGCAGCTCTGTCACGAGCACGGCCACCACTTTCAGCACCAGCGCGAGCACTGTGAGCACTTCGGTCAGCTCTCGCACGACAGTCTCCAGCAGCACGAGGAGCCTCACAGCTACAAGCGCCAGCGAAACCACCGACTCCACCATGACAAGCACTACCAGAACGATCTTCACAACAGCGACAACGACCACTAGCACATTGACGACTTCCTCGTCGGCTACGAGTGTTACAACTACCGCCACTTTCTCGTCAATGACGACTGCGACAGGCACAACTGCCACACAGACAACGGGCACGGACACGACTGGGACGGGCACCAGCCATTCCAGGACACTCAGCATGACCAGCCGCACCAGCAGCATCACCAAGACAACCATCAGCAGCACCAGCAGGACGACAAGATCAACTGTGACGACGGGCACGACAGGGACCACAAGCACATCGACCACCTTTTCGTCGACAACAACTGCGACAGTTACAACTGCCACGAAGACAACCAGCTCGGACACGACTGCGACGGGCACCAGCCACACCAGCACTCTCAGCACCACCAGCCTCACCAGCAGTAGCACCCAGACAAGCACCAGCAGTACCAGCAGGACAACGAGATCAACTGTGTCGACGGGCACGACGGAGACTACTAGCACATCGGCAACTCTTTCGTCGACAACGACTGCGACAGTTACAACTGCCACGACGACAACGAGTACGGACACAACTGTTACCGCTACCAGCCACACCAGCACCCTCAGCACCACCAGCCGCACCAGTAGTACCACCCAAACTCGCACGACGACCTTCGCGACCACAAGCTGGACCAGCACGCGAGCACCGACCCATACGAGCCACACGAGTACTACATTGACTTGGTCAGTGTCATTGACACGAACGGAGCAGAGTGATTCAACCTCTCTTGATTTCACAGGTTCGTCACTCGCGGGCAGCATGCAGATGTCTGTTCAGAACGCTGCGTCATTCGTCTCGGATCCGCTTGTGAAAGCTGCGCTGGCAAGCTCGATAGCAAGCGTCGCGGGCGTGCAAGCTAGCCAGGTGGTCGTGGAGCTCGACCTGTATCGGCGACTCATGGTAGCGAGGTCCCTCTCCGAGGTAGTGGTGGTCTCGTACACAATTTGGCTCGACGCCTTGGACGAGGTCGCCACTCTTGCCGACGCCCTGCAGAGCGTGAGTTTGGCCGACGTATCGGACGCTCTGCAGCAGGAAATGCAGCAAGCCGGCCTCGGCGATACCTACGGCGCCGTTGAGGTCTCAAGCTTCAGCGCCAGCCAGCCTGGGACGTCATCCACCACATCGGGAGGGGATCTGTCCGCCACATCCAGATGGGGCCTGGCTAGCATACAGGAGCCTGCTCGATCTAGCGACGCCGACAAGGGGACTTCTAAGCAGGTGGAAGAGGCTTCTCAGATGGCCCAGGAGGTTGGTTAGAAGCCGGGCGAGCTTCTATCACCGAGCGCGTTCCACTACTGGCAAAGTGCCTACTCGCCAACGTCCGAAAACAAGCATCTCTGATTCGATGTCTTGTATCGTAGATCCCCAGCGGCGGATCCAGGCCGTTTGCGACTAGTCATTTTGCGAGTAGTGGAACGCGTTCGTCTATTCTTATGAGCCCACGTTCTTCCTTAGAAGCCCCGCCGCCAACTTGGAAGCCTACCTCCTCGTGCCACCCCCTTGGTGGGCGCCGCCCATCGGTTCGATCGGACCGGTCACATGCCAGAAAGTCGACACGGCACGGTGTCTCAACACGGAGCCGTCGGCGATCTGATTCATGGCAAGGCGATTCCAGGCGGCCCTGCAATCCCGCTCGGGGGAAGTCAAGCACGCACAAGGCTTCGACTCGGTCCCAGTCGCGATTCCCCACGACGCATGGCGATCCGATGCGGGCCTCCTCCTCGTCCTGGGCCCTCATTCGCTGCCTCCTAAGTGGGGCCCAGCCATCATCCTGTCAGATTTGTACTTCTCATCGCCGCGCCCAGACGCCAATGATCCCCGTCACTCTTCTGAATGCTGCTGCGAGACACTAGGTGAAGTAGCCTTGCGGTGTATTGAAGAGGCCTACGCCACTCTGCGGACCCCCAAGACGAGCAACGCTGTGACGGATGTTTGAAGGGTGCGGTTGCGTCTGGGTCGAGTTCCAGGGGCTTCTTCGTTGCCTCTTGAGGTTGCTGTGCGGACCCCTTAATGGCTTTTATGCTCATACAGTCGTCTGATCGTAGAGGGGCCAGAAAGAATGGGAATAGGCTTGGGAAAGGCGTTCGTTGATCTATCGTTCTTGAAGCTTTCTGGAGGCCTCTTAGAACCATAGTGAGGCCCTCCTGGTGCCATTTGAGAATTATCCTGGCAAAGCAACCTAACAGCGATGTGTAGGAGCGTATCTGGAAGCATTCCCCTTAAGATTCAGATGAGAATCCAGTTGTAGAATTATGCTGTTCTCGCAGTCGTAGTCGCATTCGCGATGACAGTCGCAGTGGCAACGGCAGTCGCAGTCACAGCCTCAGCCTCAGCCTGCCTCAGCCTCAGCCTCAGCCTGCCTCAGCCTCAGCCTGCCTCAGCCTCAGCCTCAGCCTGCTTCAGCCTCAGCCTCAGTCTGCCTTCAGCCTCGGCCTCAGCCTCAGCCTGCCTCAGCCTCAGCCTGCATCAGCCTCAGCCTCAGCCTCAGCCTGCCTCAGCATCAGCCTGCCTCAGCCTCAGCCTCAGCCTCAGCCTGCCTCTGCCTCAGCCTCAGCCTGCTTCAGCCTCAGCCTCAGTCTGCCTTCAGCCTCGGCCTCAGCCTCAGCCTGCCTCAGCCTCAGCCTGCATCAGCCTCAGCCTCAGCCTCAGCCTGCCTCAGCATCAGCCTGCCTCAGCCTCAGCCTCAGCCTGCCTCTGCCTCAGCCTCAGCCTGCTTCAGCCTCAGCCCCAGTCTGCCTTCAGCCTTGGCCTCAGCCTCAGCCTGCCTCAGCCTCAGCCTGCCTCAGCCTCAGCATCAGCCTGCCTCGGCATTCAAATGTGGCCCGGGAATGGAGTTCTGGGAACTCGAAGAACACGAAGTGGCCTACAATTGGCTCCGGGCATTCAAAATCATGCCCAGGAAGGGAGTTCTGGGAACTCGAAGACCACGAAGTGGCCTACAGTTGGCTCCGGGCATTCAGAATCATGCCTTGGAATGGAGTTCTGGGATCTCGGAGACCACGAAGTGGCCTACAGCTTGCTCCGGGCATTCAAAATCATGCCCAGGAATGGAGTTCTGGGAACTCGAAGAACACGAAGTGGCCTACAGCTTGCTCCAGGCATTCAAAATCATGCCCAGGAATGGAGTTCTGGGAACTCGAAGACCACGAAGTGCGTTACTGTTGGCTAAAAAAAGAGTCCCCGGATCCCGTCCGGATCCCGCCCAGACCCCCTTGGGGAGTCATGATGCTCTCTTTTGACCCCACTAGAAACCTATCAGTCTTCGCTGTTCGGTAAATATCAGAACCCTCGTGAACCATCTTGGGGTCCTCTTGATGCCATTTTGGGGTCTCTTGGAGCTCTCTGGGGGTTTGTCGGGGGCCTACTCGGGCTCACTTCGGGGCATGTTGGGGGGGCATGGGGAACCCTCGTGGGGGGGTGGGAAGAGATCCAGGAGCTCCTTCGAGCTCCCCCTCTGAAGCCCCTCCGGGTGCCTTTGGGGGGATTTCTTGGGTTGCCTAGGAGCCCCCTTGGGCCGTCGGGGGACTCTCTAGGGAGCCTCTCAGGGCGGTCTGGCGGATTGTTGGGCCGTCATTGGCTTTCGGGAATCCGAAATGTCAATGGCACTACAATTTCCCCCAAACGGTTGGGAACTAAATGAATTTTGCTCCTTCTGCTCCGCCTCCTTCTCCTCCTCCTCCTTCTCCTTGGATTTGCTTGCCACTGTCTTCCGCACGAGGGGCAACACTTGCCCTCCCCAGCTGGCGCCAGTAGCAGGAAGTATGTCAATTTGGGATGTACTGTCTTCTCCTCGATTTGAGGACTGGCCTAGTTCGTTTCCCCCTCCTGCTCCTCCTCCTCCTCCTCCTCCTCCTCCTCCACCTCCCCCTGCTCCCTCCTCCTCCACCATCAGCATCAGCATCAGCATCAGCAACAGTATCACCCTCATCATCCTCATCATCATCATCAGTATGGCAACCATCAGCAGCAACATCCTCGTCATCAGCATCATCATCATCATCATCATCATCATCATCATCATCATCAGCAGCAGCAGCAGCAGCAGCATCAGCATCAGCATCAGCATCATCAGCATTACCACCGTCAGCATTTAGATGCCCATCACAAGCATAAGCAGCATCATCAGCAGCATCTTCATCAGTGTCACCATCAGCAGCATCATCATCATCGTCACCATCATCCACGTTAGCATCATCAACATCATCACCATGATCAGCATTACCATCGGAACCCCCACCATCACCAAGAATCACCATCAGTCGCATCAATGTCGGTACACCCCCTCACACGTTTCGAGGCCCCATAGGGAGCTCGACCGAAGGCTCCAATGGTGGTGTTCGCATGCGTGTCCCCCCACCCAGTACAGCGCTTCGTGGCCCCATCGGGACCTCGACCGAAGGCCCCAGTGGCGGTGCTCGCACGCGTCTTCCCCACTCAGTTCAGTGGTTCGCGGCATCATAGGGAGCTCTACCAAATGCTCCAGTGGCGGTGTTCGCATGCACTTACCCCAGCCAGCACAGCGCTTCGTGGCCCCATAGGGGGCTCCACCGAAGGCCCCATGGGTGGTGTTCCAATGCGCCCCGTCCCCCCCCACCCACTACAGCGCTTCGTGGCCCTATAGGGAGCTCTACCGAAGGCCCCTGTGGTGGTGTTCGCACGAGTTTCCCCCCACCCAGTACAGCGCCTCGCGGCCCAAACACGGAGCTCCACCGAAGGCCTCAACGGCGGTTTCCACATTCGCCTTCCCCACTCAGAACATCGCTGCGTTGCCCCAAAGGAAGCTTCACCGAAGGCCCCAGTGGCGGTGCTCACATGCGCCTCCTCCACCTCTGCAGCGCTTCGTGGCCCCAAAGGGAGCTCCACTGAAAGCCCCAATGGCTGTGTTCGCATGCACCCCCCCGCCCAGTACAGCGCTTCGTGGCCCCATAGGGGGCTCCACCGAAGGCCTCAGTGGCGGTGTTCGCATGCGTCTCTCCCCCACAACACAGCGCTTCGTGACCCCATAGGGAGCTCGACCGAAGGCCCCAGTGGCGGTGTTCGCATGTGTCCACCCCCCACTCAGTTCAGCGCTTCGTTGTTAACATAGGGAGCTCCAGAGATGGTCCCAGTGGCGGTGTCCGCATGCGTCTCCCTCGCCCAGCACAGTACTCCGTGGCCACGTACGGAGCTCCGAGCTCCACCTAAGGCCCCAGTGGCGGTGTTCGCATGCGTCTCCCCCACCAAACACAGCGCTTCGAGGCACCTTAAGGAGCTCCACCGAAGGCCCCCCTTGTGGCGGTATCCGCATGCGTCCCCCCCGCTCCATGTCAGCGCATCCCTCACACGCTTCGTAACCCCTCTATGGAGTGCCACCGAAGGCCCCAGTGGCTGCGCCCGCGCGCGTTCCCGCCCCATGTAGGAACACCCTTTACAGGCTTCGTGGCCCCATAAAGAGATCCACCGAAGGCGAAACCCACTACGGCGATATTCATAACTGCGTATGGTTGGGTTCGCCAGGGTCGTGTTCTGTTTGGGATGTTGGTGTAAATCATGCCGCTGGGTAGTCTCTGCCGCGTTGGCCATGGAGCGCATTGTTTACTCAATAGGTGTTGCGGCCGTCCCCTTTCTTTGCGTTCTCTTCTCGAACAGAAAGCTTTGGAAGCTTCGGAATCCGATGTGTTCTTGCTTTTTGTCAAAAAGCTTTGTCCCCGGAAATCCCGGCGGGCCCCTTCTCCCAGGCCTGGCGTTTCAAATTGACTCGTGTTTTGAAGATCCCAGGGCCCCGCGAGGGCCCCTATAGAGGCCCAAGACTAACAAAAGACCACCCGCCGTGGTTCTTCAATGACGCGATGATGTCTGTGGAGGGTTTGGGGGTGGTGTCTTTTTTATGGAATGTGCAAGGGTGCGGTTCTGATAAGAATGTCGAAGGTCGGGCCAGGCGAAAGGGGGGGGGGATTTGGAAAGAGGGGGTTACGAAATTTGCTGCATGCAGCTGGTTTCGGCCCCGCCGATTGGCGCATTCCTCGATACATAGCCGCCTCCGGCGCCGGGAGGCGCCGGGAAAGTCAGCAACGTGAGCTGATTCTCAAAGTCCCCCCTTTGCCATCCCCTCTTTTCGCCCGACCCGAGAAGGGGATGCAGCCTCGGCCACGAGGGCGCCCCACAGGGGCTCTAAAGCGCCCGGAGGACTCGACCTGCGATCCTCGAGCCTCGGATCTCCTTGGGATCGAGTCGAGCCTCGCCAGGTCCTGCTTGGACCCCTGTGCTCCGCCAATGTGTGTGAGTCGGGCATGTCCCCCTGCAGGAGGAATTCTCAAGAGCAGCAAAACATAGTAGGGGAACGATGTCTTGGCAACGTTTGAATATGTTTGACTATGTTTCATGTTTCTTCCAAAATTCGCCCCGCCCGTAGGAGGACATGCCCGACCCAACTACATGTTCTTCTCAATCCGCGACCCCAGGATGTCCCGACCCCCGTCCCTGGGTGGCGTCTGTCGCCGCAGTCTGTCGTCCCAGCTGCATGTTTGACCCCCCCCTACGCGCTGGAGTGACCCTTCGACGGAGCGACGCTGTGGTGCGGGCTCCCAGGGGCCCCCCCAGCACCGGCCGGCACGCTCGGAATCGGGCCTGTTGCGTTCGCTAGAAGCCGCGCAGCAAGGGCCACTCTTGCCCAGGGTCATCGTCACGTATAGCCTCGGTGGCTCAAAGATGGGGTTCGGAGTGATGGGGTCCTAAGGATAGGAAGGGATCCAAGGGTGGCTCTACGTTGTTGGAGGCAAGTCGCCCTCAGGACCCCATCCCTCAGGGCCCCATCTTTGAACCACCCATAGCCGATTCATGGCCCCAGGGACCCACAGCGGGCCCCGGGGGCCGAGACCAGGGAAGAGCGCCTGGGTTGAAGTATCTTGGCCAAGGGCCCAACCATGCGCAGCTGTGAGTGCCGTCGTTGTGAGTATCGCCTTCGGTGGATGTCCGCATGGGGCCACGAAGCGTGTGGAGGCTGTGCCGACGTGGGGCGGCGGTGCCATGCGGTTGAGCGGTTTGCCGACATGCGGCGGCTGTGCCATGAGAGCCTTCCCACTGGGGCCTCAGGTGGAGCTCCCTGTGGGGCCACGAAATGTGTGTGGGGCGTGCCGACATGAGGCTACGGTGCCACGCGAAGCTTCCCATTGAGGATATTTACGTAGAGCTCCCTATGGGGCCACGAAGCGTGTCAGGGGTGTGCCGAAATGGGGCGGCGGTGCCTTGCGAGCCCTCCCACTAAGCCTTCAGATGGAGCTCCCTATAGGGCCCCGAAACGTGTGAGGGATGTGCCGAGTTGGGGCGGCGGTGCCATGCGAACTCTCCGACTGGGGCATTAGGTGGAGCTCCCTATGGGGCCACGAAGCGTGTCAGGGGTGTGCCGAATTGGGGCGGCGGTGCCATGCGAACTCTCCAACTGGGGCCTTGGTGGAGTTTTCTATGGGGCCTTGGAACGCGTGAGGGGTGTGCCGTAATGGGGCGGCGGTGTCTTGCGAGCCTTCCCGTTGAGGCCTGAGGGGGAGCTCCCTATGGGGCCACGAAACGTGTGAGGGGTGTGCCGACTTGGGGCGGCAATGCCGTGCGAACCTTCCGATTGGGGCCTCAGGTGGAGCTCCCTATGGGGCCACGAAACGTGTGAGGGGTGTGCCGAATTGGGGCGGCGGTGGTGGCGGTGTCATGCGAACCTTCCCACTGGGGCCTCAGATGGATCTCCCTGTGGGACCACGAAATGTGTGTGGGGTGTGCCGACATGAGACGGCGGTTCCATGCGCACCCTCCAACTGGGACCTCAGATAAAGCTCCTTATGGGGCCATGAGACGCGTGAGGGGTGTGCTGACATGGGGCGGCGGTGCCATGCGAGCCTCCCCGCTGGGGCCTCAGGTGGAGCTCCCTATGGAGTGTGCCGACATGGAGGGCAGAGGCAGGGATGGGAGGCGGGAGGATAAGGAGGAGCAGGAGGAGGAGGGGGAGGAGGAGGAGGAGGAGGAGGAGGAGGAGGAGGAGGAGGAGGAGGAGGAGGAGAGGGAGGAGGAGAGGAGAGGAGAGGAGAGAGAGGAGAGGAGAGGAGAGGAGAGGAGAGGAGAGGAGAGGAGAGGAGAGGAGAGGAGAGGAGAGGAGAGGAGAGGAGAGGAGAAGAGAGGAGAGGAGACGAGACGAGAGGAGAGGGGCGTGGGGCGCAGTTTGTTCAAAACGAGGACCCAAGACAACAGGATTGTTGGGGGAAAAACATCGTCCGGTATCTGGGGAGGTCAAACCTACCCCAGGACAGACGTACCCTGAGAGGGGCCTCAGGGCCCACTTCGGGGCGCCCAGCGGCTGCGTCTTGTCGCCCACCGTGGCTAGAACCGTGGCCGGTGCGACTCCTCACGGGCGCTTCGTCGTCTAGGGGGTACGTTTGGCCCTCCCCAAGATCTTGGGAGGTCGGGCTCCTTGCTGGCCTCCTGGAGGAGCCGCTGTCGGGCACGGTGGCGGCCGCGGTGGCCGGCATTTGCCTGGTCGGCTGCTGCGCGGGCAGCGGCCTCGCCCTCGCCCGGCGGTGCCCGAGCCCTGGCCCCTCGCCCTGCCGGCTCTCCCGCCAGCGTCCGGGGCCCCCCCTCCCCCCTCCTCCTCCTCCTCTCCTCCTCTCTCTGCTCCTCCTCCTCCTCCTCCTCCTCCTCCTCCTCCTCTCCTCCTCCTCCTCCTCCTCCCCTCCCCCTCTCCTCCTCCTCCTCCTCCTCCTCCTCCTCCTCCTCCCCCTCCTCCTCCTCCTCCTCCTCCTCCTCCTCCTCCGCCGGCGTCCGGGGCCCCCTTCCCATGCCCCTCCAGCCCCAGACCCCCTCGAGTCATGAAAGCAAGCACGACAAAAGGCTTTCGCGACTTTCGGCCCTAGGGGGCGGTTGCTGGGCCCCGGGGCCGCCAACAACTTTTCAGGATGTTAAACCAGTCCCAGGGGATGGGTCGAGACCTCTGGGGATCGACGCGATGAACAAGTCATGACGTCGGGGGTCGGGGGGTCACCCCCCCTCCCCTCCAAACTCCTGTTCTCTGCCCCTCTGCATATTTCCCCCTCGTACCTCTTTGTCCGTAGCCGCCCCCACCCCTCGCAGTCACTTGCACGTCGCTCACTATCCTCCTTCCTTTCCGTCCTCTGACCCTCCCCCCCTCCGTCCTCCCCTCCCTTCCTCTCTGCCCTCCCCTGGACCCCCGCGCCCCCCCCCCCTCTTTCCAGTCCTTCCTCCGCAGAGTTCCTTTGATTTCCGACGGTATCATAGTTTTTCAGTTGTGCTTTTTTGCTCGATTCCAGCTTCTAGAGCCCGTTATTGAGCCCCTGGGCGAACCGAGCACCCCGATAATAAAGCGCCCCCCCTTCACCCATGAGTGTTGGTAACCCCCTGCTAGCGCAGATTTGGTCGGAGGAGCGGCGGCGAGATCGCAGGGAAAAGTGCGCATCGGAGTTGCTATCCTCTTGTGTTAGATAGCAGCAGTGTCACGAACCTGTGACAGGGCGATGGGACTTTCATCCGTTTCAGGATCTCCAAATCGCGAACCTGTGACAGGGCCATTGGATTCTCACCGTTCAAACTTTCCGAACAACCGAACGTTTGGCAAGTCCATGGGGTTATCACCTTTTTCAGCTTGTCCCAGTCACGAACGTGTGGCAAGGCTGTGGGATTCTCACAGTTCCAGCTTTCCGAAGTCACGAACGTGAGGTAGGGCTACGGGATTCTCACCGTTTCATTCTTCCCAAGGCACAAAGGTGTGGCATGTCCATGGGGTTCTCACCGTTTCAGCATTCCCAAAACACGAACGTGTGGCAGCGTTATAATACGTTCATTACTCCAGTTTTCCCGAGTCACGAAAGTGCGGCAGGGCCATGGGATTCTCACCGTTTCAGCTTTCCCACGTCACGAAAGCATGGCAGGGCGATGGGGTTCTCACCGTTTCAGCAATCCGAACTCACGAACGGGTCCAGGAGGGGGCCTCCAAGGAAAGGGCGAGCTCCAGGCCTCTGACAAGACATGTCGATGTGCTCGGGGCCGGGACTTCCGAGGCCGTAATTTTGCAAGTGAATTCCCAAATCCGCATACGCGAGTTCCGAGGCCCCCGAAGGACGACATCCCACCCCCACCTCCGTGCGCGCGAGTTGCCAGGGCGAGAAATTCATGACCTCCAGGCGGCGGCGGCCTTGCCAAGGAGGTCCAGGCGCTCAAGCAGCAGCGGACAGCCCTCGCAGGCGGCGGTGTCGGGGGCAGGACGAGCACAGTCAAGCCCACGCCGCCAGCGAGGGATGGATCCGACTTGTCCTTCGGGCAGGTGCTCCCCTTCCTGCGCGAGCGAGGGATCGACCCCGCGGCCATCTCGACGGTCGAGCAGGCCAAGATCAAGGAGTACGAGTCGTGGCCGCCCTCGGCCATCGCGGCTCGCCATCGAGTGGAGAATGCGATTCGCAAGGTGGAGCGGCTGGTCAGCCGCGTCGCCGACTGCGAGAAGCAGCAGGATGAGCGCGCCAAGTCCATCGTCGAGACGAACCGGATGCTCGAGGAGGCACGTGCGGAGCTTCAGCAGCACGCGAAGATGCTGCGCAAAGTCAATTTCGCGAGTGTCGACGACCTGTCGATGTGGGGCCGGCATGCTTGGATGAGTCCGTGTCCCAGTCGGAGGAGGGCCGCGCGTTCCTCGACTCGACGTTGCAGCGCTTGCAGGAGCAGGCTCGCGCGGCCCAGCGGGAGGCAGAGCGGACAGCGGCAGCTGGCGATGGCGGCGGCGGTCCTCCTCAGCCTGCAACGCACGGCGGGTCAGGCGGCGCTCCTCGGCAGCAGCCAGACGCAGACAGCGTGCCCGAGGAGGAGGACTGCGACATGGAGTTCCAGCAGGGGCCCAAGCGGTCCATGGAGGGCGAGAACGCGGGGCAAGCTGTCGCCAAGTACCTGGCAG
>CAUYUJ010015811.1:50000-52500 GCA_963575745.1 Prorocentrum cordatum | reverse complement strand
GTTCCCGACAGGTTAGCCATGTTTGGCCAGGCCTGGTGGGCAACCCCGAGCCGATGCTCGGCCCCGCAGGGCGCCCTCGAGGAGCGCGTCGGGGGCTCGCGCATCGCAGGCCAGCCAGCGCCAGCGCCGCCCCAGCGAGGCCGCCGCCGCGGGCTCCACAGCGGGGCCGCTCTGTTTTGCCGCCGTGGGTTGCTTTAGCGCCGTGCGTTGGGTCTCGGCCGCGCCTTGGCGGCAGCCTCCTCGACCGCGGGGTCCCACGGCTCGAACCCTGGCGGCGGCGCAGCAGGCGGCATCGGCCGCATGATCGGAGCAGCCTCCTCGGCGAACTCCTCGGCGCCCTCGCGAGGGGCCCTGCCAGCGCGCCCCAGCTCGGCGGCAGAGTCCGAGCCCGACCCTCGCCGATCCACGGGCAACCAGATGGGCTGCGGGGGTGGGGTTCGGAGTTCGTCGAACACGTGGCGAGAGCCGAGCCCTGCCCCGCCTCCCGTCGATGCAGGAGTACTACTACTAATACTACTACGATTTCTAGTACTACTACTACTACTACTACTACTACTACTACTACTACTACTACTACTACTACTACTACTACTACTACTACTGCTACTGCTGCTACTACTACTACTACTACTACTACCACCACCACCACCACCACCACCACCACCACCACCACCACCACCACTACTACTACTACTACTACTACTACTACTACTACTACTACTACTACTACTACTACTACTACTACTACTACTACTACTACTACTACTACACCTACAAGCCTGCCCGCTCCCAATCAATCCAGGTCACGCAGTGGCAGTGTCAGCCCGTGGGCGATCCCCTGCGATGCCGATGGCGGCCTGCCGCTGCGCGTCCACCACGCATCGAGTAGGGGAGCTGCTGCAGAATTGATTGATCACAAGATTCATTTTCCCGCCGAAGCCATGAACAAACAAAAAACGTTCGTGTAACGCTCGCAGAACGAACAGTCTACGCTTGATGCATGGATTCGACGAGGAAATCAATGTTGGGGCAATTCAATTCTACAGCCGATCCCTTACTCGAACGCAGCACAGAGGTGAACCAGCAGGCGAAGCCGCCACGCCGCGACACAGAGGCCCGACGACGCCGTGGACACCGCGGTGAGTCGGCATCCATCAGGTCGAGTGTCGCAGGACGCGAAGGCCACACGGCCTGCGGCGCAGCCAGTGGGGACGGCGGCATGGCGACACGGCTGCCACGCGCCTCCGCGGACCAGGTGCTTGTTGCCAGCGCGCTGGCCTCGCAGGAATCGCCTGCAGGGCCGAGGAAGCCATGGTCGGTGAGGGAGGGGCTGTCTTGCCAGTGCCCTTGCTCTGGGCGTGGACGTGGAGAACGCCGCTGAAGTCCATCTCGAGGGTCTCCTCGATCTGCGGACGACCACGCGGCGCAGGAGGGGACCCGCCGAGCTTGACCTTGCCCCGACGACTTCGGATGTCCTTCGTCGCCTGGGCCGCTCGGCCGCGTGGACGGCCTGGCCGAGGACGGTGCCGCTGGCCTCGCCGCGCGGCGCCTCGCCGTCCTCTCCCACGCTCCGCTCGAGGCAGCAGCCCGCAGCGAGGCCCTCGTCACACGGTGGACGTGCCGCCGCCCGAGGCCCCCCCGCCGCCAGCGTGCCCGCGGGCAGCTTACCCCGCTCCTGCCAGGGCTCGTTACGATTCCTCCGATTCGATTCGACGATTCGATTCGATTCGATTTCGGATTCCGATTTGATTCGATTTCGGATTCCGATTTGATTCGATTTGATTCCGATTCGATTCGATTTCGATGGAGGCCTCCTGGCCTGCCGATTTTTCCGCCGATTCGACCTCTCCCGACGCGGCTGCCGAGTTCCGCCGATCCCATTCCTTTCGGTCACCGATCCGACGCCTCGCTTCGAGGCTGGGCTCTCCTGCCCAGCAGACGGCAGCGCCTCCCGCGCGCCCGGCGCGCAGCCGAGTGCGCCGAGAGGGCCCGCGAGCCCCCCCCCCCCCCCCTCCCGGCGCCCGCCTCCGGGCCCATGCCGCCGAGGTGCAGCCAGCAGCCCGACGAGCAGGCAGGCCGCGGCCCAGTGTGGCGCAGGGCGGCGCAGTGGCACCGAGTCGCCCCGTGCCCGGGTGCCGCTCGGCGGGCCTGCCGTGCGCGCCGAGCCACGGGCTGCGCTGCGCCAGCCCCCGCGCGTCCAGGGGGCCCGCGCGCCCGGTTGTTCTGAGGAGTTACGCTTTTAAAACAACTGAAAGAGGAAGTGTCTTATCAAGGGCAGAAAAAACGCCCCTACCCTGGTTTACGGGGCGCTGTGCGCTGAAACTCCTGTGGGCCGACAGGCCAAACCCTGCGTGATATGCCGCGACCTGGCGGCTCTAGGCTTAGGGGGTTCCCGGGAGGTTTACAGACCACGCACTTGTAACCCAGGGTAGGGTCGTTTTTTCATCATTCAGTTTTAGTCAGGTTCGAATTCACTGAAATTCCAATTCCTATTTCCAAC
>CAUYUJ010015811.1:0-42500 GCA_963575745.1 Prorocentrum cordatum | reverse complement strand
TCAAGACGTCTGCACATTCTGTGTACATGTCGGGGCCCTGACGGGACCCCGCCAGGCCCAAACGGGGCACGATGGGTGCACGTCTCTTCGCCACCCGTTGACCGCCCCCCGTCACCAGGCAGCGCCCAATTCGCGCCAGAATACGGCGGGGGCGTTCGCGAAAAAAGGTGCCCACGAGGCTGCAGACCCTGGGGGACTATTTATCAAGGGCGCCCTCGAGGGCGCGAAGTTATTCGCGCTTCGCGGTCCTCGTTCCTTCTCCCCCTCCTCCTCGTCCTCCTATTTTCTTTTTGGGAGGGCGGCGCGAGAGCGCGAAGTTATTCGCGCTTCACGCTTCGCGCAGCGCGAAGCGCGAAGTTGGGAGCCCTTGATTTATCTGATGAAGTCGGCGGTCCTACAGTGGAAACCCATGCCAAGGAACACCCTGCTTGCCTCGAGGGTGCCCGGGGTTTCTTGATTGTCGATGCTTTCGCAATGGAGAGCGTGACGTTCCCATACTACAAATCAATGCACGTCCTGGGGTCCAAGGGTTGGGTTTCTTGTGGAAGGCTTCTTGTGGTCGAGCTCCTACTGTATCCATGGCCGCTCCACGGTTGGAGCTCCACTGGCTTCCAGACCCTGGATTCCTCCACCGGTTCCATATCAAGTGCCCCGACCTCTCGCCATTCCGCCGACCCCCAGAAGCGGGATGAAGTCCACGAGTCAGGCCTTTAAGGCCCTCTTTGGGACCCTCTGGGGGCCTCTATTGGGCCTCTTGGGGGCCTCTCCTGGGCCTCTTGGGAGTGTCTTGGGCGTCTGTTGGCGGTCTCGGGGGTCCTCTTGTGGCAGAGGGCGCCGGACGCCGTAGCTTTCCTCACGTGTCTGGCCCTTACAGATTTCAGAAGCGCGGACGGCATCATGGTTGTTCGCAACAGCACAGGGATCTCACCGTGATGGCCACGGCGCTCAGAGAGGAGCTTGAGAATGTGGGTCTCGGCTTGGGCGCCAGGAAAGATCAGGGTGCGAGCAGCGACGATGTGCGACATCGATGCGGATCCGCTGGGTACTGGAGGGGGTCCCCTGGGCGTCCTTAACGGTGGTATGGTCCACCAACTTGTGGGGAGGAAGTCGTGCGGCACTTTGCGTTCGAGAATCTCATCTGAAGTTTGTCATTGGATTCGACTTGCCTGGATGAGAATCCACAGGCATCATGACATTTCTAGTGGTGAAGCATCTCGGCATCTCGGCAGATACTCCTGGGTATTGCTTCAACGCAGTTACCACTCCAGATACATGGCTTGGCATCTCCTTTTTTGCGATGGCACGAACACGTATGAGCTCATCCGATGTTGCACAGCGCGGGGCACTTCGGGAAATTGCGGACGGGGCTCGCCCCGATGACGAGGTGCGCAGGATGAAGCTGGAAGTCAACGCTGCTCTCGCTACGTGCCCAATGGAAGATTGGTGATCCAGCTGCCACGACAGCAATACAGGCTGGCTCGTCGAGTCGGCACTATACCAGACGGCTGACCTGCAAGAATATCGGGTCGGCACCTACACCATTTCTTGGAAGTGGACCATCGCGTGTACGACCCGCTGTAGGCTGGGATGCGTTCCTGCGCAAGTTTCAGGGCGCTTACTTTGAACCAATTGGCATCAAGCGAGTCTGATCATTGATTTCCCCGACGCTTCATTTAGCCTCTTAGCCTCTAACAGTGACGCTTCGGGTTTACACAGTCTTGTCCGGCCGAGCGTTGACTCGATTGGACTGCCTGCTGCCTGCCCCTGCAGAACAAGACGACGTCGAGAACCGATACTCCCAATTGTCCAGGGTAAGATTGCCGCCCAACCGATCAAGCATGGTAGGGCTTGAACTCTGGACGGCCGTCCTGTTTTCGAGACTGGCGAATCGACACGTGCCAAAAAAAACGCGGGGGGGGGAGAAGGAGAAGTAGAGGGAAAGGAGGGGAGGGGAGAGAAGGTCCTCCTCCCCCCCCCCCTTTGTCCACCTCTTCCCCTCCTCGTCCTCCCTCCCCCTTCCCCCTCCTCCTCCTCATCCTCCCGCGCCCTGTCGCCAGCTCTCACGGTCTGCTGGCCATGGCTGGCGATGCAAAAATCAGGCTCTCACCCTCCCCGTCCCCCTCATCCTCCTCCCTCTCCCCCTCCCCCTCCCTCCCCTCCCTCCCTCCCTCCCCCTTTTCTCCCCTCCTCCCCCCCCTCCTCTTCGTCCTCCCCCCTCCTCCCCCCTCCTCCTGCTCAGAAGGAGAGGAGGAGGAGGAGGAAGAGGAGGAGGAGGAGGAGGAGGAGGAGCAGCAGCAGCAGCAGCAGCAGCAGGACAGCCCCCCTTTTTCCCAATCCAGGAGGCGGGGAGCGGCGCGCAGGGCGGCCCGGGGGCCGCTTCGCCGCCCCCGCCGGACGAGGCTCCGGAGGTGGAGGTGAACGCGGAGGCTCCGCTGGCGGAGGTGGAGGTGGAAGGGCAGAATACCACCACCCACCAAACCACCCCAACCCAACCCGAAGGCTCAGATTTACCCTCGATTTCCAGTGGGGGGGGGGTCGGGAAACATAGAAAAAACACATGTAGAACCCTTACCCCCCCCAACCCGAAATTCGGGTCTTCGGGTTGGGTTGGGGTGGTCTGGTAGGTAGTCAGAATACATGTCGACCCGCAGAGGAGGAGGAGTCGGGGGTGGACAGAAGCCCCCCCGGACACGTCGATTCGTGAATTGTCCATGTCCGGTTTTCCGAGAGGGCGCTGCGGCCTTCATTTTCCAGGCTTGCGCCCGCCCGAGGTCGTTTTCACTAAACCACGTCTACTCAATGGTGTCCTGTCCACCCCCGAAAAGGGTGCCCATCCCTCTCCCCCATCTGCCCGTTTTCCCCTTTTGGTGTGCCTCCTGGGAGGCCCTCGTCGCCCCCCCGGGTTCGCCCTAAAGTTTGTTGGCCAGAACGCACTCCAGGAGAGGTCCGGGGAGCAGCGGCATCGGTATTTCTTATCGGGGGCGGAAAAGAGGGGGGTGATGACTTAGGGGGGGTGGATATCATGGCGGGGGCCATGAGATCTCCCCAGATTTCATGGCGCCTCTTCTTATTTCATTACGTCCCTGGCCCCCCCGCTGGGCCGGGCACATGCCGCCGGTCATGATGTGCACAACCACCTCTTGGACACCCCCCTCTTGGACGCTCCCGATGTTTGTTTCCCCGGAGCAAAAAAACAAGCGACAACACCCCACCTACGGACCTCCATGTTGCGCTGAGGCCCATCAGGGGCCGCAGCGTATACCGCGCAAGAGCCAATGCCAGAATTCATGGTGTATGCTGGGCATCGCCAGCAGAATTCAGCAACCCCCAAATGGGGTGTTTTGTCGTCGAATCTACCAGCAGTGCGTATCATGTTCGTAGATCTACGAGCATTCTGCACATTTTGTGGACTCGACGAACAAATCAATTCTGGGGTAAACCAACTCTGCAGTCGATCCCCTACTCGACAGGTGGACGAGAGCGACGAGGAGAGGCCGTGGCCGCCGTCCCCGAGCGGCATGCCGGGCTACCCAGGCAGCTTCCTCCGGACGCGGTCCGGGGGCTGGCCGCCAGGCCCGCCGCCTCCTCCGCCTCCGCCTCCTCCTTCTCCTTCTCCTCCTTCTCCTCCTCCTCCTCCTCCTCCCCCTCCTCCTCCTCTTCCTTCTCCTCCTCCCGTGACCTCCTCCTCTTCCTCCTCTTCCTCCTCCTCCTCGAGAACGGGGGATTGTGGCGGACCTTGCTTTTCGGATGGTGTTTTCGCACGGTTTCCTTAAGGTTATCGTATCCTTCCTCCTCTTCCTCCTTCTCTTTGTGCTCGTCCTCCTCTTTCTCCTCCTCTCCCCAGACGCTCCAACCTCCTCTTTCTCCTCCTCTCTCCTCCTCTTCCTCCTCCTCATCCTCGCACAACTCCTCGTCGTCCTCCTTCACCTCCCAGAAGAAGCACTGTTTTTTTGTTTGGTGCACCACCACCCCACCCAAACAAAAAAAATGGCGTCGCCCACCCCCCTTTTTGGGTGGGAGGCGTCCCCCCCTCTTTCTCTTTCTCCTCCTCCAGCCCCTCGTCCTACCCTCCCTCCTCTTTCTTCTTCTCCTCCTCCTCCTCTTTTCTTCCTCCTCCTCCTCCTCCTGCTACTTGTTGTTCTCTGCACTTTCCAAAGGATTATTGTTGTGACGCTTTACAATAGAACCCCTTCGCGGCGCGTTCCAAAGGATTCCCACTGTGAGGATTTCCCGTAGAATCCGTTGAAGTGTTTTCCAGAGGATCCTTGTTGCGAGGTTTCCCCATCGAATCTCTGCGTGGTGCTTTACAGAAGAGTCCTGCCGTGAGGTTTTCTGATCGACTCCCTCTGCGGCGCGATCCAAGAGATTGAAACATTGTTGTCGTGAGGCTTCCCAATTGAATCCCGCTGTGATGCTTTCCGATGGATTTTGTTGCGCGGTTTCCCAATAGGAACCTTCAGTGGAGCTTTCAAACAGGTTTTCTTGTGTGAGGCTTTCCCATGGGCCCCCCTCGTGGGGCTTTCCAAAGGATTCCCACTGACGGTCTCCAATATAATGCCGTTGTGGTGCCTTCCAAGGGAATCCTGTTCTGAGGCTTTCCAACATAATCTGCGCATGGTGTTTTCCAATGGATTCCGATTGTGAGGCTTTGCGCTAGAATCTCTTTGTGGTGTGTTCCAAAGGATACCTTTTGTGCTGGTTCCGAATAGAATCTCCATGTGGTGCTTACCGAAGGATTCCTGTTTGATGCTTTCCCATCGGATCCCTTTCGGCGCCTTCCGAAAGATTTCCATGGAGGATTTCCCGTGCAATCCCGCTGTGGAGTTTCCCGAAGGACTCTCGTTGCGAGGCTTTTCGGTCGAATTTCTGCGCGGTGCTTTCCAAAGGAGTCCTGTCGTGGGGCTTTCCAGTGGAATCCCTCCGCGGGGCTGCCCAAAGGAAGCATGTTGTGAGGCTTCCTGTTGGCATCCCTCCGTTGTACCTTTCGATGGATATGTTTGTTGTTTGGTTCCCCATCAGAAGGCTTCAGTTGTGCTATAAACCAAAGTTTT
This sequence comes from Prorocentrum cordatum, assembly GCA_963575745.1. Taxonomy (NCBI): domain Eukaryota; class Dinophyceae; order Prorocentrales; family Prorocentraceae; genus Prorocentrum; species Prorocentrum cordatum. The sequence continues at coordinate 37,449 of CAUYUJ010015811.1, read as the reverse complement.
TGGCGTGAGGCTTTCCCATGCTGTTGTGCTGTCCGGTGGCTTTGTTGTGCAGTTTCCCAATCGGAGCCTCTTAGTAGCGCTTTCCATTTCAATGAGATTCCCTGTGTGGTGTTTTCCAAAGGATCCCCTTTGTGGCACTTGCCAAAAGGGGCCCGCCGTTGCGTTTTCCAGAGGATGCCCCCTTGTGGCGCTTTCCAGTAGGAGCCCTTCCTGCTGCTTTCCAGAGGATTCCTCGTGTGAGGTTTCTCAAAACAATCCTTGTGCGGCGTTTCCAAAGGATTAGTTTTGCTTGGCGCTCTGATATGATCCATGTTGTTACGCTGTCCAAAGGATCTCTATTGCAATGCCGCCCGGCAAAACTTGTTAAAATATTTGCCAAAGGGTTCCAATTGCTTGTCCCCAGATCCTTTTGTGGCGCTTCCCAAAAGGATCCCACCAATGTTCGTGTCAATCAAAATGCGCGTTGCTAGACAGCGCTTTCCCCATGATCTTTGTCGTGAGGACATACACGGGAATTCCTGTGTAGCATTTCGCACAGTGTTCCAAACCCGAGGTTGTCCAATCGAATGTGGTGTTGTCCAAAAGCTTCCTCCTGTGATGCGTCCCAACAGAAACCTTCAGCAATGCTTTCTACACGGTTTCGTTTACAACGCTTTCAAATATAATCCTTGATTGTAATGGTTCCGAGCGGATTCCTGCTGCGAGGCCATAGAAACCATGTTGGGTGAGTTCCGAATGGTTCCTGTTGCTGGCGCTCCAAAACAACCGTGTTTTGTGCTGTCCATCGGATCTCTGTTGCGAAGCCTTCCGAAACAGTCTTTCCTATTCTTGTCCAGAGGATTCCCCATGTAAAGTTTCCCCTCCGAGTCCCTCTGAAGAGCCTTCCAAAGCATTCCAATTACGATTGTGTCTAGCAGAATGTGCTTGCAGCGTTTTCTCATGGACCCCTGTTGTGAGGCCATCCGCTGGCCATCCACTGGGTCTTTGAAACACGATCATAATAATCCACAGGCCTGGAAAACGCTACATCAGAGTGAAGGGGGCCAAACGGTCGTTCATGGTCCCTGGGTGCGTGGCTGAAGTGTGAACCCGTGGTGAGGATTCTGCTTGTTGCGCTCTTGATGTTGTTGCTGTTGAGTGTTAAGTATTGAACAATTATTATTGTTGGACCCCACCCATGCGCTTTGGCGCTGTCGTTGAAAATGAGGCTCACGATCGAGCGGTCTGGGTTGGTGCCACAACGGGCCCCCCAACAACAACAACCACAACAACAACAACAGCAGCAGCAGCAACAACAACAACAACGCTCCCGCTCCATATGTCTTTGTTTTTCACTCGAATCTGGTGCTTTTGCTCACCGCCAAAAGCCGCCGTCCCAACAAAACCAGCATTACCGCTCGAGACATCCTCCAGTTTTACTTCGGATTGCCGCACTACTCTTTCTCTCATCGGCGCCGCCCCCAGCAACAACAACGCTCCCGCTCGAGACTTCCTCCCTTTTTTATTCAAGGCGGTGCCCCTCCTCGCCGCCGAAAACCGCCGTCCCGAAACCAGCGCTCCCGCCCGAGACTTCCCCTCTCTTTTGAATTGGCGCCGCTCCCAGCAAGAACAACGCTCCCGCTCGAGGCGTCTTCTTTTTTCCTCAGGACGGTGCTCTTTCTCGCCGCCGACAGCCCCCGTCCCGACAAAACCAATGTTCCCGCTTGAGACTTCGTTTTGTTGTACGTTGGGCTACCGCCCTATTCAGCATTTGCGCCGCTCCCAGCAACATCCGCGGCCCTGCTCGAGACTTCTTCCCTTTCTATTCAGGGCCAGGTCCTTGCCTCGCCGCCGACAGCCCCAATCTCCACCAAAGCAATACTGTCGCTCGATACGTCCGTGTGCTTTACCCTTGGCTGGGGCTCGACTGGCGGTCTCGCATCGGCGCAGCAAGGCGCGGGCATGCGATTTAGAGCGGGAGATGTTGAAATTCTTCGGGGGAGGTGTTTGCAAGACCTCATTGGGCGGGAGATCTGGGAATGGGAAAAACTGGCCCCGCTTAGAAGAAGAATCCCCCATGATGGGGGTGGTTATGATGATGGTCGCATGTTCCGTGTGTAAACATCGCGCATGAGTGTAAAATGATTGTTGTTGTTGTCGTCGTTGTTGTTGTTCTTGGTGGTGGTTGTCGTCGTACCCCCCGCGACCCAGCCCGCGACCCACCCCGCGACCCACCCCGCGACCCACCCCGCGATCCACCCCGCGACCCAGCCCGCGACCCACCCACGACCCACCCGCGACCCAGCCCGCGACCCACCCGCGACCCAGCCCGCGACCCACCCGCGACCCACCCCGCGACCCACCCGCGACCCACCCTTCGACCCACAGGCGAGCCACTTGCGACCCACCCGCGACACACGTGCGACCCACCCTTCGACCCACAGGCGAGCCACTTGCGACCCACCCGCGACACACGTGCGACCCACCCGCGACACACGTGCGACCCACCCGCGACCCACCCCGCGACCCACCCGTGACCCACCCGCGACCCACCCGCGACCCACCCACGACCGATCCACATTGGTTTGAAGAAAACATCGGCGCTTGCGGCGGGCTCGTTCCATAATTTGTCAAAAAGTTGGCGCCTGCGGCGGGCTTCTCCAGAGTCTCGCAGACTGCCGACGTCCACACCGTCCCCTCACTCTTATCCGCATCTGCGGGGTGCTACGTACATATATGTTTGTGTATATATATGTGTATATATATATATATAGAAAGGGTGTGTATGTGTGTTCTGTGTGTGCTTGTGCTTGTGATCGTGCTTGTGATTGTGTTTGTGTCTGTGTGTGTATGTGTGTGCCTGTGTGTGTCTGTGTGTGTGTCTGTGTGTGTGTGTCTGTGTGTGTGAGCGTGTGAGTGTGTAAGTGTGTGCCTGCCTGTCTGTCTGTCTGTCTGACTGTCTGTGTGTCTGTCTGTCTGTCTGTCTGTCTGCCTGTGTGTGATGTGTGTGTGTTGTGTGTGTTCTGTGTTATGTGTTCTGTGGTCTGTGTTCTGTGTGCGCGCGTGTGTGTGTGTGTGTGTGCGTGTGTGTGTGGTGTGTGCAAGACGCGTGGAGGTTCGGCTTCCGTACCACAGCTCGGGGTTGCGCGGTCGTTCGGCACGTTCCGGGCGCACCGGAGCGCCTTCGGGCGAGGCGCAGCTGTTGGGAAGCATCCCGAGGTTGGAAAACCCGTCGGACCCTGCGAAAGCGTCAGGAAACCTGGAGAACCTCGATCTTTCTCCAGCCTCGAGCCTTCGACCTCTCGAGCCTCGAGCCTCGAGCCTCGATCCCTGCCCCAGCCTTCGAGCCTCGATTCCCGACCTTCTCTGGCCCTCGATCTCTCCTCGAGCCCCGCGACCCCTCGAGCCTCGAGCCCCGAGGCTCGATCCCTGCCCGAGCCGCCGAGCCTCGTTCGATCCTCGGGCCTCGAGGCCGCGACCCCTCGAGCCTCGAGCCCCTGCGGGGTGCGGCCTCTCGGCCGCCCCAGGCGGCGGCGCCGCGGCCGCGGCCAGCCGCGACCCCCGCGGGCAGCCGCGGCCAGCCGCAGGCCAACAGGACCAGCGCTCCACCGCGGCGAGGGCGGCCGTCGCGCAGCTGTCGCGGGAGGCCTCGCAGATGGACGGCGCGTTCGCGGCCGAGCTCCGCCTCCAGCTCCCTCCTCTCCTCCCAGCGGCCAGCGAGGGGGAGAGATGAGAAAGAGGAGGCCTTCTCAGAAGGCGGTCGGACTTCTCCGAAGCCCTCGCGCTTTCTGAGAAGCTTTCTGTGTCTCGAGGGAAGGGCTCTGAAAACTTTTCAGAAGGCCGTGGGGCGTCCGAGCCTTCTGAGAAGGCCTTCTCTTTCTCACTTCCCCCCCTCGCTCGCCGCCAATCGTGACCGAAAAGGGGGTCCAGCTGAAAGGGGTGGTGCAATACATGCTGGGGCAAATGTATTACAAAGGTGTGGCGCCAGAGAGTTGCATTGCATGGTGCTGCAACTGATGTGTTGCACGCGACAATCCGGCAATAGACCTGCGCACAAGAATGCATTGGACATCCCAAGTCTACTGCAGCCCCGCAAATCTATTGCACCACGTTTATTGCACCACCCCCTTTTCATTGGACCCCTTTTTTGGGGTCAGCCAGATCCTGTCCTGACTCCCTGCTCCCTACCAGTTCCCTCTTCTGCCTTCTCCTCCTGCTCCTCCTCCCCCCCGTGCTCCCTCCTCCTTCCCTCGAGCGGAGGGCGGTCGCTATTCCGAGGCGGCGCTAGACCCGGCCAATCTTCGCAGACGCCATTGGATTGAGTGAGTGGTGGTCAGACATCGGCAAGCCAGCAACGGTCTCCAAGGTGAAAGGTCACAAGCCGGAAAAGGATGCTCGGAGCGACAACGATGCTTTGCTTATTCGCGGCAACAGTAAAGCCAACGAGCACTGCGTAAGGAGCCAGGCTTTGGGGCGGCCCAGAGCAGCGCCCACTTTGTTGCTTCAGGCTGCAAGGGGATAGTCATAGATTGCGCGCTCTGGCGCAGCTGCGCCCAGGCCGCCTCCAGACTGTTGGAGCGACTCGGAAGGCATTGCGGGCGGGCGCGGCTCACATTGGATCCGAAGATGAGTATCCTCAGGCCCTGCTGCAGGCTTGTCTTGAGGCGGGGGTGCGCCCTTTCGAGGGGCGCCCCGGGGTCGCAGGGCCCCCGCCCCCCACCCCCCACCACCCTTCTTATCTCGCCCCCAAGGATTTCTCCCAGGTCGCCGGGGCGCTGCGGGGGCGCCGAAGTCATTCCATCACCCGGGCCGAAGTTCAGGCGGGGGGCTGGGAAAGTCCCAATGGCTCCTTATCCCGCAAGCGACGCGGAGCCTCGGCCCGCCGGCACGCGCGAGGGGGGCCCCCCCAGGCTCGCAGGGGGTCCGAGCGCGAAGGTCGCGAGTCTCCAGGGTCGAGGCCCTCCCGGCGTCTGCCGCGCTGCGCAGCAGATGCGCGGATGCATCGGGCAGAGTGATGGGGGGGGGGGCTTTTCAGAAAGGTTGCCAGAGGGAAGCTGAGCGGCGCGCCAGAAGATGGAGAGAGGAGATGTCGCAGTAAAGAACACGTATTCAGGGTCGGAGTGTGCATGTGATGGGCCGGCAGTTACCCTCAGAATCAGACGACTACGGTGGAATCGACCATGGGCGCCCCGACCAACGGACTACAGAGAAGCGCCGGCAGCAGTTTTGGGAGAACCCAACCTGGGCAGGGAGCGCGGGGCGCGGCGCTTGGTTCAAGGACCGTAATTCGGACCTTGCGATGTTGTCCTAAGGAAGCAGAGTATGGGGCAGCTGGGCCGAGGCAGCCTTAGGAATCCTAGAGAGCGCGGCGGCCCTCCCAGAACGGGGAAGAACCCGGCGAAAAGGAGGCAGAGGAACAATTCAAGCAATGATGGCGCGAAGGGGACAGCTGGAGAAGGCGACGGCCCCGGCGGCCCAGGGGGGGGAGATGCGCACGCGCCTGCGCACGCGGCCCAGGCGGGGTTCGATTTTGAAAAATTCCGAAATAGATTTTGAAAAATTCCGGATTTCAGAATTCTTCAGATGTCCTGCGCGGCGGGCGCATTCCACACCTCAAAACTGTTTTTTTGAAAAAGTCTGGGCTCCTTCTTGAAAAACTCTGGAACCGCTTGCGCCAGAAAAACATTGCGGACAAGTCCCCTCGGTGCCTCCGCACGCCCTGCGACGAGAGAGAATCCACGGCGGGCCGCGCCCGCAGGCCCGCGGAGGCTGACGGACGGAGCCACGAGGAGCACGGGTGCTGGCTCGTTAAAGGCTTAACGACTTCTGCCGTCCTTCGACTCGCGCTGGAGCGGCCGCGAAGTGCTCGAACTTGCCCTGGAGATCTCTGGATTTACCTGGATTTACCCAGATTTATCTAGATTTACCTCAAAGGGAACTATGCACATGCACCGATCCTGGCAAGGCCCATCCTTGACCCAGGATCGGTGCATATGCCTTCCTGGCCAAGGTAGGAGGGCGTATGCACCGATCCTGGGCTCATGATGGGCCTGGCCAGAATCGGTGTATGTGCATAGTTCTTTTTCCTCTATACAAGAGCGCTCGACACCGACGCGCGCGCAGTCTGTAAACTCGAGGTCCGCGATCTTTGCCGCGGCCAGCGCCGCGCCCGCTCGCGCCGCCCAGGGCCGGCAGGAGCTGCGCGCGCCGAGGGCGAACGGGGCGGGCGCGGAGGGGGGGGCTCTGAGAGGAAGCGGAAAAGCTGCCGACCGCGGGCTCCGGGAGGCCGCGATGGGCGAGGGGGGGGTGAGCTGGGGGCGCGGAGGCGAACCAGGGGGAGGGGCTTCTTCGCCGACGGCGGCGGGCAGCTGGGGAGATGGAAACATAAGACGAGGGGAACGGCGGCAACGACCGCCACGAGTGCGCCCAGACATCACCGCAGCAATAAACAGCCAGCAAATGTTGGCCTTCAGAAGCGCAAGCGAGATCAGGGGCCCCATGCGCGAGAACGCGAACGTTTGGCTGATTGAGGCGAAGTTGGAAGCGTTCCGAAGAGCATTAGAAGACGGCAAGTTGCACGGTGCGAAGGTCAGGGAGGCAGGCAAGGGGCACAGTTCCGGACCCCCGCGCTCACGAATAGTCACATCGCAAGTAGAATGTCTGATTGAGCACGCAGTGAAACTCGCATAGAGAGAAGGCCTGAAACAAGATTTGGATTGGCCAGGAGATGCATTTTCAGTCTGAATAGTGCTGTTCAGCACCGGCAAGAATATTCTGGCGACCATTGCATGCGGCGCCCCCGCGCGCAAGGTGCTGGAGGCGCATCAGGAGAATAAGGTGGTTCGGGAAGGGCGCAGACACGACGGAGAGCATGCAGCACATCACTACTGCAGTCGACCTTGCACCAAATTCAGAGTCGCGCTGGCTGCAGAGCCGAGAGGTAGAGAAACTAGACAGGTTCAGAGCAGACCACCTACGCTAAGCACAGAAAACCACCATGGCAAAGATTGCGGCGAAGAATACAAGAGGAGCGGGGCTGTGCGCAGAGCCAGACATAGCAGCGGAGAGACATCTGCGCGCGTCGGCCACGAAGAAGCGAGGGCAGGGGCGGTGATGGCCGCTGGCTCGAGGACGGCGCAGGCTAGTTCAATTGCACTCGGGCCCGCCGGCTCCGCCAGCCTCGCCCCCCCTGCCGCCCAGAATGTGGGAACCTCCAGGGCGAACGACGCAGGGAGGACAGAACTGCAGATGGGGCCAGCAGAGACCCCCCGAGTCCCCAGAGGCTCCAGCAAGTGAGAAGTCCAGGCTGCAAACATGGCTGCGAACGCCACGCGGCCTCGAGCGCCCCCCCCCTCTTTTCCGAACCAAGCGGGCGACGGACGCTGGCATGTCGGCTCGCGCGGGCACGAACGAGCGGCGCGGACAACTGGCTGGCGGGCCCCCAGCTACAGGAGGTGCACGAGACGTCGGAGGCAGTAGGCTTCGAAGCTGACTCACTAACAGCAACAAGAAGAACGGCTGCGGGGCCAGGCCACCACATTTCAAGACGGTCTTCATCAATGACAGTTTCGCCAAGGTGAGCCACGTATGCCACGACGCGGCGACGAATATCGCATCGATGCTGACGGTGGAGAACGCAGCTCCAGACGATATCCTTCAGCATGCTTATGGACAAGACAGGCGGGCAGGCTCGCCTGGAACAAGTAGGGAGAAATCATGGAGTAGCGGGGCGCGTGAATTTCAATGTATTGCGAAGGCCTGACGGCCGGTGCCGCCGACCCTGAATGGCGACGACGACGACGACGACGACGACGACGACGAGCGCTCTTGGGGGAGATGAAGCTCATCGCAATCTCGCCAGAAGACGCTCGGTCCCAGTCAGAAGGGCGCGGAGGTGCCGCGGCGAGTCACAGCAGCTGCCGCAGGGTGCAGCAGGGGGTCGCTTGTGTCATAGGAGGATGGGGGCGAGTAGAGGCGGCCGCGGACAATGGAAGACCAAGGTCAGTGGCTGGGACACGGCGACAAGGAGTGCGCGAGCTGGGCGGGGTTGTTCCTGGTGGCGCGGTGGCAACCCGTTCTTATATTGAGCCTTTTGGATCGGTCGAGCATGTGAAGCCCTTGCACAGCGGGACCCACTGTCAAACGGGGGCCTGGGAACCATTTGACATTGGGGGCCACTGTCAAACTGAGAGCCAGGGGCCATTTGACAGTGGGGCCCACTGTCAAACGGAGACCTGGGGGCCATTTGACAGTGGGACCCACTGTCAAACGGAGACCTGGGGGCCATTTGACAGTGGGGGCCACTGTCAAACGGAGACCCGGGTGCCATTTGACAGTGGGGCCCACTCTCAAACGGAGACCCGGGGGCCATTTGACAGTGGGGCCCACTGTCAAACGGAGACCTGGCGGCCATTTGACAGTGGGGGCCACTGTCAAACGGAGACCCGGGGGCCATTTGACATTGGGACCCTCTGTCAAACGGAGACCCGGGGGCCATTTGACAGTGGGGCCCACTGTCAAACGGAGCCCCGGGGGCCATTTGACAGTGGGACCCACTGCCAAACGGAGACCCAGGGGCCATTTGACAGTTGGGCCCACTGTCAAACGGAGACCTGGCGGCCATTTGACAGTGGGGGCCACTGTCAAACGGAGACCTGGGGGCCATTTGACAGTTGGGCCCACTGTCAAACGGAGACCCGGGGGCCATTTGACAGTGGGGCCCACTGTCAAACGGAGACCTGGCGGCCATTTGACAGTGGGGGCCACTGTCAAACGGAGACCGGGGGGACCCCCCCAGGACCTACCCCGGGGGGCGGCGTCAAAACCCGGGACCCCCACCGCGGCCCCCCCCCCCCCGGCGGGGAAGGGATCAAAGGGAAGGGGCTTCCCTTCGACTCAATTACGACGTTGCTCAATTTCGCCGAGGAGGGAACAGACGGAGAAGCCTCTTCCACACGCCGACAGGGTCGGCGGATTTCCCCATCGGCACGGAGCTGAGCGACCCCAGGGGCAAGCAGATCATTTGGATGGAGAAACAGGCGAATATCGTGTACAGAGGCTTCGAGGCAGCCCGCAAGATCTCCGCGGCGAATGATTGAGGAGGCGAGGCAGCATGTGGACCTCGGGGTCGCCCTGGATCGAAGGAGACCAAGTCGGACGAGGGCGATAGCGAGCAAGCACATAGGCCTGATGGCGACGACGTAAGTTTGCACGAACCCCCTGGAGGCCACGAACAGAAGAGTTGCTGCGTAGTTTCAACCTTCGACCCAATATCGATCCGCCGCCGCCGCCTCAGTATCATCATCGTCCTCAGCGTCGCCATCACCATCATAATCATCGCCATCACCGCCACCATCGCCATCACCGCAACCATCGCCATCGTCATCGTCATCCTCTTCATTTCCCTCCATTTCCTCATCCTCCTCCCCCTCCTGTTCCTCCTGCTCCTGCTCCTGTTCCTGCTCCTCCTGCTTCTCCTCCTTCTCCTCCTCCTCCTCCTCCTCCTCGTCTTCCTCCTTCTCCTCCTCCTCCTTCTCCTCCTCCTCCTCCTCTTCCTCAGCCTCCTCATCGCCATCAACATCCTCACCGTTATCCTCCCTGTCTTCCTTCCTGCTCCCTCCGGGTTCGGCTGTATGGCAAAAAGGTGCGTTGGTGTTGGTCAGGACGCCGTTCCCCCCCCCCCACCCTTCCACCCAGCTCCCCATCCACCCCCCCGCGCACATACCCCCCATTCCCCTCCATTTCCCTCCTCCTTTACCCTCCCCCTTCCCTCCCTCCTTCCTGCTTCTTCATCCGTCATTTGTCCCCCCTCTGTCCCTTGCCCGTTCATCCTCCCCATCTCCGTCCTACTTCGGGAGGCCGCGCAGATGGGCGACGCGATCCCATCCGCACCAGGCACGGCTCTGAGATCGAAACTCGCCATGATTCGACATTCTCCCATCGTTTTGGGGTATTCTGGGGCGTCCTCGGCGCCACGGCGGGCTTCCTCTCGAAACTCTGGTCGGAAAGCGCCCCAAAACATGCCTGGCCTGGTGATCCGGGACGAACATGTGTATATATATATAGACAGAGACAGACAGACAGACAGACAGACAGACAGACAGACAGACAGACAGACAGACAGACAGACAGACAGACAGACAGACAGACAGACAGACAGACAGACAGACAGACACACAGACACACAGACACACAGACACACAGACACACAGACACACAGACATCTATGTATATATTAACCTCGATTCTGCAAAGAGCACTGCCTCACCAGGGCCACGCTGGGCCGTGGGACAGCGTTAAGACGCTCCTGGCCTCTGGCCAGGGCGGCGTATGCATCGCGCCAGTGCCAAGGGATCGGGACGATCCACATGGGTAGTTACGGAAAGATGGGGTACGATGCCCAACAGCAGTTCCTGTTCGTTTTGAACCAGACTCGCAGTCCGCGCCGCCGCGGACGTTGCTCACTGAAGACAGGAAATCGCCTGCCCAACAGCAGCCGCCGTCGGTTTGGGACAACATGTGTTGTTGGGCACTGTACAAGTGTGTTCTGTACGCTGGGGGGGGCCATGCCATGAAATACCCTGCTTGCCTCCGGGGTGCCCTGGGTTTCTTAGGTTTCGATGGTCTTGCTGTGGAAGGCGTGACGCTCCCACGCCAAACATCAAGGGACGTCCTGGGGTCTCAGGGTTGGGTTTCTTGTGGAAGGTTTCTTGTGGACTGGCCTCCACTGTAGTCGACCTCTGGACACGCTACATGTCTTTGTGCTCCGCCAGCCGTTGTGGAACTTCTTAGGGGAACACGTGGGAGTGGAAGAGAAAAGAGGAGGAGAGGAGGAGAAGGAGGACGAGGAGGAGAAGGAGGAGGAGGAGGAAGAGGAGGGGGGAGGATGATGATGGAGGAGGGGTGAGGATGGCGATGGAGGAGGAGGAGGAGGAGGACCAGGAGGAGGAGGAAGAGGAGGAGGAGGAGGAGATGGAGGAGGAGAAGGAGGAGGAGGAGGAGGATGAGAAGGAGGAGGCGGAGGAGGAAGAGGGATCCATCTCGGGCGTCCACAATAGAGGGTGGGCCCTGGCCAGGCGTGCTGGTGGCGCACACGCGCCCTCTGCGACTCACGGCCTCCTCGTGGGTCGGCGCCCGGCCCCCCTTCCCATGCGCCCGCACCCTCCGTCGACCAGACGAAAGGGTGACCTTTCGCCTGAGGGACCTTTCGGGACGATCGTCGGGAGCCTTGAGACGGGGGTCAATCAATGCAAACGGGGGTCAGCCAGAGCGCCGGATCTCGCAGGATCCTGCAGGGCCAGGGTCGCACTGACCCGGGCTTGCGTGCAGGATCTTGCAGGGTCCTTCGCATTGACCCGGGTTTGGGTGCAGGATCTTGCAGGATCTTGCAGGGTTCTGCAAGTCCTGACTGACCCAGGTCTGGATTGACCCGGGTCAGCAGGTCCTCGAGATCGGCATGGGCACGTTCGGTGGCAAATCATGGAAGCTCGGTGTACCCTCCCAAGTCCGTCTTTAGCGTCGACCAGCGTCGATTAGCGTCTGGAATCGCTGAGACAGCGCCGATGCAGCGTCGGCTAGCGTCGACGAGCGTCGATTTAGCGTCGATGAACGTCGATGTATCGTCGACTAGCGTCGATTCGCAAGAGCCAACAAGATGGTATGGGAGCCTTCCATGAGTTGCCGCAGACGCTACGGAAAAATGGGGTACGATACCTAACAGCAGTTCCTGCGCATTTTGGACAGGGCTCGTTGCCCGCGCCGCCGCGGACGTTGCTCACTGAAGGCAAAAGGCGGCCTGCCCAACAGCGGCCGCTGTCGGTTTGGGACAAGATTTGTTGTTGTTGTTGGCGAGAACACAACGCAGTTTTGTTCGTTGTCACAAAAACGCGGACCTGGGAACCTTCTACCCCTGCCGCCCCGCCGCTGGCGCCGCGGTTCGCCGCGGTGCCTGTGGTGGGGCGGGTTGGGTCGGTTGGGGGGTGCGTTTGGGGTGGCTCGCCTCAGGTCTTCATGGACTTCGTGTTCCTCGTCTTGTTCGTGTTCTTTGTCCACGTCTCCCTGCGGTGGGGGGAGGGTAAATATACCCCCGCGTCGCGCGCGCTGCCCCGAGGGCGCTTGTCGGCCGAACGCGAGGCTGGCGCCCTCGGTGCGCGCGTCGCGGGCCGCCGTGGCGGCTTTTGTTTCCGTATGACCGTGTCAGTATGACCGTGTCAATGAGGCCGTGTCAATGTGACCGTGCCTGGGCCGTGTCAATGCGACCGTGCCAATACGACCGTGTCAGTGCGACCGTGTCGATAAAGCCGTGTCAATGCGACCGTGCTTTGGCCGTGTCAATGCGACCGTGCCAATACGACCGTGTCAGTGAGACCGGGTCAATAAGGCCGTGTCAATGTGACCGTGCCTGGGCCGTGTCAATGCGACCGTGCCAATACGACCGTGTCAGTGCGACCGTGTCGATAAAGCCGCGTCAATGCGACCGTGCTATGGCCGTGTCAATGCGACCGTGCCAGTATGACCGCGTCAATGTGACCGTGTCGATGCGGCCGTGTCAATGCGACCGTGCCTGGGCCGTGTCGACGCGACCGCGCCAGTAAGATCGCGTCAATGCGACAGCGTCTGTAAGGCCGTGTCAATGCGACCGCGTCTTTTCGACTGCGTCAACGCAACGCGTCAATTACGCCGTGTCGTTGCGACCGTGCCAATTTCTCCGCGTCACTGCGTCCGTGTCTTGTGGGGCGTGTCAAGGGGACCGTGCCGTTGCGACCATGTCAACGCGTCCGTCTCGCCGCGACCGTATCAATGCGAATGTGTAAAAGCGAATGCGTCATTGCGACCGTGTCAGCGCGACCGTGTCAGTGCGACCACGCCAATATTACCGCGTCAATGCGACCGGTTTCCGCCGCCCAGCATGTTGACATTCGTCAGGAGACGCGCGCAATGATCGTTGTTACGCGACGGAGCCAGCAGTGCGCGCAGGCAGAAGACGCGAGCCGCATACGCCGTTGGGCGCGCCGCGGCCGCACCAGCGATGTGCGCTGCAACGCCCACGCTTTCCATGAGCCTGGCTGATTTTCTTGCGGCCCATGATGATACAAGCCGCGGCGCCGAGTGGCTTCGGCAGTGCGCAGCCCTATGCCAGGCGCCGCGAGCGGCTGCGAATGCCGCCACGACGCGCCAGTGCCTCGCGCGCAGGACAATGAGTTGGAGTCAGTGCGTGATCTTGCGTTTGCAGATCCCGGCGCACTGCAGGGCAACCCGTCCGCGGGTAAGCGCTCCTTCTTAGCCAGAGTGATGGCTGCCGCGAAGTCTCTGACAGCGGAGGAACAGCGCGCGGCTGATCCGGCCAGCGCAGGCAGCGCGGCCGGGAGCGGGTCAGCACCTGAGCCGATGTGCCACGTGGACATTCAGGCGAAGTTGCAAGGAGGCGCTCTGAAGGATGTGGGCCAGGCGTTTTGGCCGCGGTCCGCGGCGGTCGACGCCCTCGAGACGGACGTGAGGCGGCTGCAGCGTCGCGGCATCAAGCGGCCATTTGTGTTCGCTGACCTGAAGAAGTTCTTGCCGTCCTGGGCAGAATCGAAGAGCGCGAAAGAGGAGGCTGATGAGGGCCCGCCCATGTCTCGGGATCTTCGCGACCTTTCGCGCGCGCTCGGCGTAGCGAACCCAGTCAAAGCGAAGTCGCTCACTTTCACGCAGTGGCATGCCGCCTTCGACAGGTGCACGCGTCTGCGCGCGGGGCGCGCACCCAAGAGCAACGGCGTCGTCCGAGCGCGTAGGTACGCCATCGCTTGCGTCTGCACGGAGCAGACGACGCTGGCTGCGACGATTCGCCACCGCCAGAACGTCATGAAGGCCCGCCTATCGCCGTTGCTCTGCGGATCCAGCGGCGCGAGTGCGATGCGCGCGCGGCGCGGCAGGTGGCCGCGCAGGCGCCTAATGCTAATCGGAGTGGCGCGCTGGGGCTCGTATACGATGAGATTTGCCGGCGCACTTGGGCAGAGAGGTCTCGCGCCGGTGATGATTCCCTCGACATCGAAACTGTCGTGGCAACGATCGATGTGACTCTCTTGGGCGAGGCAGAGGCCGCGTACGATCGCGAAAGTCAGGAGCGCTCAGCCCCCCGCGGGGGCAAGGGTGCCAAGGGCGGCGGAAAACCCGGCAAGGGCGGCGGCAAGGGCGCCAAGGGCGGCGGCAAGGGCAAGTTCCCGCCTGCGCCCCCGGCGGCGCCGAACGACCGCGGCGAGTACGGGGAGCCGCGGGCCAAGAGAGCCAGGCATCACGAGCGCTGATCAACGTTCCTGCGCCGCGCAGGCGCGGGTCGGTGCGCGCGCGCGCGACGGCGGTAGCCGGACGGCGCGCAGGCGCAGCTGAGAGTCCAGCGGTGACATGTGAAGCGTGCCGCGGACAGGAGGCTGGAAGCGCGGCGCACCTACATGTATGTCGCGCGCGGTGGCGTCGCGCTTGCGCAGGCTACCAATTCGGTGTGGACGCGCGGGGCGCAGCCTACACCGGTTGTTTCACTGGAAGAAGTTGCCGGCGCGGGCGCTCCCGCGGTGGGCGGGGTGCAAGCCCATTTGTCGAAAGGCCCCATCGCGTATCCGTCTTTGCTCCCGCGCGCGCGCGTTAAAAATCTGTCGCGTTGTAGGAGAGCTTGACGCTGGCGACGTGCAGAAGATAGAATTTATCAACTGTGCAATGAAGGACGGATTTCACATCGCGCCATCGCGCGGGATTGAGGAAGACGTTCGCTGCGCCATAGAGTGGGAAGCGTCCAGAGACAGCGTAGAGGTTATGCGTCTGCGCGACAATATGCTATCACGCCTGGAAGCGTGGGGACAAGCGTTACGACGTGACGGGGCCGTCGAGCAATGGTTCGCCGGCGCTGACGACGCGACGCGCGCCGTGTCCGCCGACGTGAATGGGCCGCTTTTAGCTGCTCTGCTCGACATGACGAGCTACGATGACACGGCCGCGGCTGATCTGTTCCGCTACGGCGCGCCTTTGCTCGGAAAGCTGCCCCATGCGGGCAGAGGGCCCGCAAAGAAATTCCCGGAGCCCACGTCGTCCGAGGAGTTGCGGACCTCCTCCCCCGTGCACAATAGAGCCATTTTGTCTTCCTTGCGAGAGGACGTGAACTCGTCTGCGATCCACGAGGGCGCGCTCGCCGATGCGTCTCTGTCGCGGATGACCGCTCCGGTTGTGCTGGCCAAGGCGGACTTGGGCAGGGTGCGTCTGTCCCCGCGTTTCTCCATTGTGCAGGGCGTCAAGCCGGATGGCGCGCCCAAGGTTCGCGTAGTAGACGATGAATCGAGAGGGGGCATCAACTCGGCGTGCCAGCCCGCCGAGAGGTTGTTGCTGGACGGGGCTGACGTTTTGGTGGACGCCCTGCGCTGCTATCACGGTCTGCGCGGGCACGCACCGGCACTGTTTAAGGCTGACATCGACTCCGCTTACCGGCGTGTGCCTATCGCTCCTGAACACAGGCTCGGGATTTCCGGGTGCCCCCCCCCGTTAAAAGCATCGACCTGGGGGCTCGTGTCGGGGTTCCAGAGGAACCCGGCGTTTGCGGTGTCGATGTCGGCCTTGCCACAGGTGGGCAGCTTACAGCACGTATTTGCACGACGGAGACATTTGGGTCACTGGTCACCTGGCGTTGATGTTCGGCGCCCTGGCTGCCGTCTTTGGGTGGGACCGAGTCGGAGCTGCCTTGGCGCACCTCGCCCGCAAGCTCTTAAAGATTCCCACCCTCCGATACGTGGACGATTTCTTTGGGCCGTGCGCACCCGCAACTAAAGAGCATACCATGGCATCGCTGGCCAGACTAGTGCGCCTGCTCCTAGGTCCAGGAGCGGTTTCCGATAAGAAGCTGGAATGTGGCGACGAGCTGGAGATTTTGGGCCTGCATGTGTCCTTTTCTCTCAGCGGGATCAACTTGTTTCCCGCGCCCAAGAAGGTGCGCAAGTGGCTTTTCTTGATCAAGCAAGCGCTCGACTGCGGGACACTATGTGCCGGCCAAGCCAGCAAGCTGGCCGGCGCTCTCAGCTGGGCAGGTCAACATTGCTTCGAGCGGCTAGGGCGTGCGATGTTGCAGCCCCTGTTCGCGCAGCAGAATGCGCGACGGGGTGTCGTTCGCGCCCCGCTCAACTTGGCGCTGTCATGGTGGGCGGAGGTGCTGGCCCTCGGCATCCATCAGTCCAAGCCGTGGGCGCAGCTGGAACGGCAAGAAGTGCACTTGTTCGCTGACGCAAGGGGCGGGTCCGATCCACGGCTCGCCGCCGTGCTGTTCGTCGATGGTCGCGCCTTCTGGTCCGACGCCCCTCCAGACCAGGAGCTGCTGGAGGACTTGGCGCCGCGCCGGGACTCTCAGATTATGGCGTTAGAACTGCTCGCTATAGCGCTGGGATTAGCTACCTTTAGTGAACTGCTGGCGGACCGCCGAGTGGTGATTTGGTCCGACAATGTGGGCGCAGAAGGGGCAGTGCGGAGCGGTCGCGCTTCCGCTTGGGACCACTCCCGCATCATTCACGCCATGTGGTTCCTCATCGCACGCACCCGGTGTTCGCCGTGGTTTGCGCGGGTCCCATCAGCAGAGAACATCGCCGACCTTCCGTCGCGGGAGGAGTACGAGTTGCTACGTGTTCTTGGGGCGAACTTCGTGACGCCGCGCTTACGCGCGGCTGAGTTCTTCGCACCGGAGACGTTTCTGGCCCGCGCTCTGCCGGCGGGAGCGCGCCGTCGCGCGTCGTCGCGCCCCGCGAGCGCCGTTGCGCATCGAAGGCGGCACGAAGCAACGAAGGCGAGTGAGCCGCTGTCCCGCGTCGAGCCCGTTGCGAGCCATGCCTCGCGCGTGCCTTGCGAGGGCGGCCCGCGCGAGTTGATGCCAAAAGCCGACAGTGGAAGCTGCGTCGTTAACCGGCCCCATCGATGGGCGCCTGGTCGGTTGTCCTATGCGTCAGCGCGCGGTCCCAGCGCAGCCAGCGACGGGCGCTCAGTCGAGCGATAAGCCATGACGTTGTTTCATGAGGTCCGCGGCGTCCTGCCAGAGCTTTCACCCATGGTTACCTTTGCGTTGATCGAGTTGCTGCGGCGCCAGGACATAACGCATCTCAGAGATCTGCAGCTAGCGCGCGTCGATTGGTTCGAACCGGTGTCTGCCGCAGAAGGGGAACGAGGCGTCAGCCCTGACGCCCTGCGCGTAGCGCTGTCAGAGTTAATTAACGAAGCGAAGAAGCCATCTGCCGTCGTGCGCGGCGCAAAGGACGAACCTCCGCCTGCACCCGACGTGCATCAGCGCGAGTGCCGCAGCCGCAGTCGCCCTGCCAGGCGGCGAGCTGCCAAGTGCGATGAGCTTTCGGCGGCTTGCGGTGCTGTGCGGGACCTTGAGCTGGCCGTCAGCATAGCGCGCCAGTGCACCATCGAGCCGCGCGCGGGCCCCCGCCGTGAAGTCGAGGCCCTGCGGCAGGGCCTCGCCCAGCGAAGCTTCAGCGAATGGTCGAATTGTTGTCGCTTCGCGAATCCCCACCAGCCCATCCAGAAACGATGCCCAGAGGAATTGCCTCGATCAGAGAAGTGGGCAGCACACAGAGGAAGCCATTATGAGACATCTTGGGATATCTTGAGCCATCTTGGAGGTCATTTTGGGCTCTCCCAGACGCTCTTGGAGTCATCTTAATCCGTGCCCCCCCCCAAGAGGCCTCCATGTGGCTAAAACCTGTGTAGAATCAATGATTAGGCATTCTCGCCGAGGCCTCTTGGAGCATCTTGGGTGCATCTGGGGGGGCTCTTGGGGCCTCTTGGGGGTCTCTTGGGGGCCTCCGGGGGGCCTCTTGGGGGCCTCTTGGGGCCATTTTGGGGCCATCTTGGGACCTCTTGGGGCTTCCTGGGCGCTTCTTGGGGCCATCTTGGAGGAGATCGATCAAACAAGAGGGGGGGTTTAATTAGCGTCCCCCCTCGGAAGCCCCTAAAATCGCCTCTTGGACCCCTCTTGGAACGCTCTTGGAGTGCTCTTGGGCGCTCTTGGGGCCGTCTTGGGGCTCTTTTGGGGCTCTCTTGGGGCCCTCTTGGGCCATCTTGGAGCCATCTCCAGGCCTCGGATGGCCATCGGAAGCGAAAAGGCGAGAAAGCAAAAATCATTGATTTTCCTTAGGTTTTGGGACGATTTTGGCCTCTTCGGGGCCTCCTTGGGGAGCTGTTTGGCCACTTGGAGTTATCTTGGGGCCGTCTTTGGGCTTCTTGGAACCATCTTAGGAGCCATCTCGAGCGATCTTGCGCTATCTTGAGCCATCTTGGAGCTCATCTTGGGTTCTCTGAGGCGCTCTTGGAGCCGTCTTGGGCCATCTGGGACGCTCTAACTACCCGCGGCCCCCCCCGTCCAGGTCCAGGGGAGGGGGTAGGGGGAGGGGTAAACCCCTCCCCAAGGGGGAAGAGGGAGGGGTGGAAGAGGATCTGCTCTAGACCACCTACGCCCAGAGGGCTGGTGGGATTCGGCTCGGGTCGCCGCGATTCTGGGCAGCTGCCCGAAAACGTGGCCCAGCGTAGTCAGCGCCTTCCGCTGCTGGGCGACTTTCGCCATGACCGTGCTCGGCTGCGACGCGGGGGAAGTGATTCCGCCGTCGCCCGAGGGCCTTGCATTGTGGAGCACATGCTTCCGTTGTAAAGGAACATTCGACAACTATATTTCGCACGTCAGATTAGTCTGCATCCTGTTGCGCGTCCCGCTGGACGCGCTGAGCGACCCGGCAGTCGAGCGCGCGGCTCGCGCGGTGCAAGCGCGAAACACTTGGCAGGCCAGGCCCAAGATGTTTATTCGGGAGGCGCTCCTCACCAGATTACTGAAGCATCTCGAACGCCACCAATCGGGGCGCGAGCTGCAGATGCTTTTCTTGACGGCGTACATATTCCTGTTGCGATTGCCGTCGGAAGCACTGCCGATGCACGTCGCTCGGGACGGCGATCCGCCGCGGGCGGTCGAGCCGAAGAGCTGCCTACGCCTGCATGACGGCTCGATCTCGCTGACGTTGCTTTGGCGCAAGAATCGCGCCACGCCGCTCACGATGACGCGCACGTGCTGGTGCGCGCGCTGTCCATCAACGTGCCCCGTGCACGCGCTGGGGAAATTCTGCGCCGACAGCGCGGCCCAGCAGCCTTTTGCGGGTTTCCGCCCGGACGCTGTCCTATCGGCGTTGAGAGCGGCCCTGCAAGAGCTCGGGGTGCCGCGGCACGATGCCTATCGCACCCACGATTTTCGTCGGGGCCACGCCCAAGACATGGCGGTGCGTGGCTCGCGGCTGGCCGACATCCTTCGCGCCGGAGATTGGCGGTCCGCCGCCTTCCTGTCATATTTAGACAGGGATGCGCTTGAGGACAGCGCCGTCAGGGAAGCGCACGGCGGCGCTTCGTCCAGCGACGAAGACAAGGACTGAGGTGGCTGTGAGCCTATAGAACACCTTCGGCGAGAACAGCGTTGGGTTTTCCTCGCGCGCAGGTGCAGCAAGGGCCTTGGGTGTCGCTGCACCCGCGCGCTCCCGCGGGGAGCGGCGAGCGACGAGTGCGCCGCTCGCCCCCCCCCGCGGGCGCGTGCCTACCCAACGCGCAGCGCTCCCCGCGCTCTCCCCCAACCCTCGGGTTTTCCAGGGTAGCGTCTTTTGTGGGCGAGAACACAACGCAGTTTTGTTCGTTGTCACAAAAACGCGGACCTGGGAACCTTCTACCCCTGCCGCCCCGCCGCTGGCGCCGCGGTTCGCCGCGGTGCCTGTGGTGGGGCGGGTTGGGTCGGTTGGGGGGTGCGTTTGGGGTGGCTCGCCTCAGGTCTTCATGGACTTCGTGTTCCTCGTCTTGTTCGTGTTCTTTGTCCACGTCTCCCTGCGGTGGGGGGAGGGTAAATATACCCCCGCGTCGCGCGCGCTGCCCCGAGGGCGCTTGTCGGCCGAACGCGAGGCTGGCGCCCTCGGTGCGCGCGTCGCGGGCCGCCGTGGCGGCTTTTGTTTCCCCTCACCCTTCGCCGCTCCTTTGGTTGGGGTGGGGCGCGGGGTGTCGCTGCACCCGCGCGCTCCCGCGGGGAGCGGCGAGCGACGAGTGCGCCGCTCGCCCCCCCCCGCGGGCGCGTGCCTACCCAACGCGCAGCGCTCCCCGCGCTCTCCCCCAACCCTCGGGTTTTCCAGGGTAGCGTCTTTTGTGGGGCATTGTACCCATTTTTCCGCACCCCTTCTGGGCGCACAGAAGCTTCGTTGTGCGGGCCGCGTGGGGTCCCCCGAGAGCCGCATGCGAGGCGGCAGTGGCGTCTTGCGCGCTCGTGTTTGGCGCCCCCGCGGCCCCCCCGAAGGCCGCGCACCAAAGGTCACTCTCACCCGAGGCCCCTCTTGCGTGAAGCCGACCTTCCCGGGTGGGCCAGTTCGTCGTCCCAGACCCATTTTGCGGAGGCGGAAAAGAGGGGGGTGATGACTAGGGGGGGGTGAATATCATGGCGTGGGCCATGATATTTCCCTACATTTCATGGCGCCCCTTCTTATTTCTTTACGTCCCTGGCCCCCCCGCTGGGCCGCGCGCATGCCGCGGGTCATGATTTGCACCCCCCCCCCTCTTGGACACCCCCCTCTTGGCCGCTCCCGAATTTTGAGCGAAGTAAAGAAACGGGGTCGTCTGCACCGACATCGGCGCGCAGGCTGCCCGCGTCAGCTCGCGCGTAAGCACCCTCGCTCCAAGCGTAGCGCGCCGCGCTGGCGGCCCGCGTGAGCGGCCGCGCAAGGTCGCTATGCCATCTCGCGCAAAACCCGTTTCTGATCGTCGCTCGTCTGTGACCCGGGGGGCCGAAAACGGGCCCCACGGGCCCAGTGAAAAGCCACGTCTCGCCCGAGGTCCAGGAACCCGCGCGGGCCCCGGGAGTCGGGCCGGACGAAAGGGGGGGATTGGGAAAGGAGGGGGTACGATATTTGCTGCATGCAGCTGGTTTCGGCCCCGCCGAAGGGCCCATTCCTCGATACATGGGCGCCGGGAGGCGCCGGGAAAATCCGGTAAGTGAGCTGATTCTCAAACCCCCGCTTTGCTATCCCCCCCTTTCGCCCGACCCGAGAGAGGTCCTGCTTCTGCGCAGCCTCCCGTACGCCCCTGTCCTTCCCAGGCGCTGGCAGCGCGCCCAGGCGGGAGTGCTTCAGCTCGGCGGGGGACGACGGCTTCCGGTGGGAGTGGGAGCCCGGGGGGGGCAACGCCATGCGTGGGCTGTTGGCTCAAGAGCAACGTTCAGGAGGGGAAAACACACAGACACAATTAATCGGCGATTCCCAGAAAATGTTGGAAAATATGGGAAGTGTGGGGGAAGACAGAAACCCAGAAAATATGGGAAAATGTGGGGGATATTTTTGTTTGTGTGTATTTATGTGTGTGTTCCAGTTCCCCTTCAAACGTCAGGGGGGGAACGGGCTCAGGGTGGGGAGAAGATGTCGAGGCTTGGGCTTCGAGGGGGGAGGAGGAGGAGGAGGAGGAGGAGGAGGAGGAGGAGGAGGAGGAGGGAAGGAGAGAGGATGAGACCGGAGGAGGAGAGGACATGAGGAGGACCACAATGAAAGGAGGAGGAGGAGGAAGAGGAGAGGCGACGCTTGCGTCCTCTTCGCGAAGCTCCGCCGCGGGAAATGCTCTGGCAGTCGAGCCTCGCGGGAGAGCGTTTCTGGCGATGCCGGATCGTCCCGAAACGCCTGCCAGAGGAGGAGGAGGAGCTGAGGTATGCGGAGGGGATAGAGGAGGAAGGAGGAGGAGGAGGGAGGAGGAAGGAGGAGGAGGAGGAGGACGGAGAGGTAGGAGGAGGAGGAGGAGGGAGGAGGAGGAGGAGAGGGAGGAGAGAGGAGGAGGATGGGAGGAGGAGGAGAGGAGGTAGGAGGAGGAGGGGGAGGAGGATGAGGAGGAAGGAGGAGGAGGAGGAGTAGGAGGAGGAGGGGAGGAAGAGGAGAGGAGGATGCGGAGTGAGGAGGATGAGAGGATGGATATGAGAGGAGGGAGGAATGGAGAGGGAGAGGGAAGTGAGAGGGAGGGAGGAGAGGGAGAGGGAGAGGGAGAGGGAGAGGGAGAGGGAGAAGGAGAAGGAGAAGGAGAAGAAGAAGGAGGAGGAGGAGGAGGAGGAGGAGAAGGAGGAAGGAGGCGGAGGAGGAGGAGGACGAGGAGGACGAGGAGGAGGAGGAGAAGGAGGAGAAGGAGGAGGAGGAGGAAGAGAAGAGGGGCAGGAGGAGGAGGGAGGAGGAGGAGTAGGAGGAGGAAGAGGAGGAGGAGGAGGAGGAGGAGGAAGAGGAGGAGCTGGAGGGAGCCTCTTTCTACGATCGTTCCTTCCTCCGAGGAGGAGGGAGCGGTCTCGCGAGCCGGGGCCCAGCGCCGATCTGTCGGCGAGGCAGCGCCGAATCCAGGGCGATGCTTCCCACCCTCAGCGAGTCCCGCCTCCCTCCCAGTCGGCGGCGAGCGAGGTGGGAAGCGAGAAGGAGAAGGCCTTCTCAGGAGGCGGCGGGGCTTCTCAGGAGGCCTTCTGAGAGATTCTCTGTGTCTCCGGGGAAGGCGCAGAACACATCTCAGAAGGCCGGGGGGCCTTCCGAGCCTTCTGGGATGGCCTTTTCCTTCTCACTTCCCCCCTGGGCCCGCCACCGACCCGAGCCTCCGACGATGTGATTCGTCGACTCGTCCAATGTGCCCCCCAGAGGTCCCGACCCCTTCCCTGGCGGTAGCTTGTCGCCCCAGATCCATGCTTGATGGCCCCAGGGCCCGACAACGGGTCCCAGAGGCCGAAACCGAGGACAGGCGTGCCCAGATTGACGACACCAGATCGTCGGAGATTGGGGCCAGGAGATCTCGAGTGTGGACCCCCCGGAGGTCCAGCCCCGTTTCCTGGGGCCGGCCTTCCATCTCGGGTTGTTACTTCATCGCTTCGCTCATTCCGCCGGCCCGTATTGTGCCATCGCAGGCGTTTGCCTGCGCGTTCGTGGTCTCTTGGGGCCTCTTGGGGCTCTTCGGGCTATTTTTAAGCCTCTTGGGGGCATCGTGGGGCCTCCAGGGGGCCTTCTGGACTTTCTTGGGGGCCTCTTGGGGCCTCTTGGGGCCTCCTTGGGGCCTCTTGGGGAGTTTCATCCCGGGTTTTTCTTTGACGTTCTGGGGCCCAGTGAGGGCCCCCACGACGAGAGGAGGTGCGGGCAGTTCCCCCCCCCCCGCCTGACGCTTGGCGTTGCAAAGATTGCGTGCGATGTGGTGCCCCCCGCCCGCTTTCTACTGCTTATGCTCGCACCACGGAGCTGTGGAGAAGCCTCGAGGGGAGTTCCTGCGTGTGCACATTGTTCACTGCTACTTCTTCGAGAGTTCTTTGGTTTTCTGGGGGGCCAAGATCCTTTCATTTCTAATTGTTCTATCCTGGGCCTCTTCCTGGCCACTAGGGGGCCAGGAACAATTAGAAACGAGCACCATTGGAAATGAGCACGATTAGAAATGAGCGACGTGTAGAATTCTCATGAACGAGTCAATCGGAGGCACTGCGGTGCCATCCACCCGTGCCCCGCGCAGTGCCGGTCGCTGCCCGTCGCTGGGTGCCTGTCTGCCTGTCTGCCCCCCGCCGTGGGGCTAGCGTGCACCGAGGAAGCCTTGGCAGGGGACCGGCGTGCACAGCAGGGGCCATCGCGGGGGAGTTCGAGGGATAGCGTGCTTTTCGGAGATCGACGTGGCCCACCCGCCCACGACCCGCCCGCGACCCACCCGCGACCCACCGCGCGACCCGCCCGCGACCCACCGGCGACCACCCTGCGATCCACCCGCGACCAACCCGTGACCCACGCGCGACCCACCCGCCACCTACCCGCGAGCCACCCCGCGACCCACCCCGCGACCCACCCGCGACTCGCCCGCGACCCGCCCGCGACCTCCCCCGCGCCCGCCCCCTCACTCTCATCCGCAACTGCGGGGCGCTGCGTCTTGCCAGCGCCGGCCGTGTCGCCCTCCCCTCGGCGACGAGAGCGCGACGTTTGGGGGGCCGAGGCCTCTCCTCGTGGTGGTCGTCCGCTCTTCGTGCCCTCCTCGACCTCCTCCTCCTCCTGCTCCTCCTCCTCCCCTCCTCCTCCTCCTCCTCCTCCTCCTCCTCCTCCTCCTCCTCCTCCTCCTCCTCCTCCTCCCCCTCCTCCTCCTCCTCCTCCTCCTCCTCCTCCTCCTCCTCCTCCTCCTCCTCCTCCTCCTCCTCCTCCTCCTCCTCCTCCTCCTCCTCCTCCTCCTCCTCCTCCTCTTCCTCACACCTGGGTCCGCGCCGCAGTTCGGGGCGATCCGGACCCCCCCGGAGGCTCTCGGCGAGGCTCAGCTGCCGGGGAGCGTGTCTCGAGGCTGGAAGGCCGCCGAGAATTGGACGGGGCTGGGATCATGGCGGGCGTGTCCGTCTGCAGGAGGGAACTTCAAAAATAGTCTAAACATCGTGGGGGACGAAATCCCTATCAACTCTCAACTATGTTAGAGTATTCGCTTGAGCATTTCGTAGTTTCGTCCAAAATCCCCGTGTAGGAGTACATGCCCGACCGAAGGGTAGGACGAGGAGAAGTCTGGTCCAGAGCGTTCGGGAACGCTCTGAGAGCATTCCAGAACGCTCTGAGAAGGCCGCGGCGCCCGCGGCATGTTACAGAACCGCTGGATCTCAGGGATCATCGATAGATTCTCGCCCGATATTATCCTCGTCTTGGCTTCGTCTGAGAGAGCCGAGCTCCACGCATCTGGACATGGCACTCTCTCCCGAGGCGAAAGGCCGAGAGCCCACGAGAGCCTCCGAAAGCCTCGCAGCTCGAGTCTTGATGCCTTCCTACACCCCCTGAGCCGATTCCCCCTTGACGTTGCCCCTGGGCTAGTCCCTCCCTGGGATCGCCCTGGGGGCTGTGATCGGGAGGGGAGGAGGAGAAGAGGAGAAGAGGAGAAGAGGAGAAGAGGAGGAGGAGGAGGAGGAGGAGGGCAGGAGGAGGAGGACGAGGAGGAGGAGGAGGAGGAGGAGGGGTGAGACACGACGAGGAGGAGTAAGGAAGACGATGACAGGACGAGGAGGAGGAGGAGGAGGAGTAAATGAGTAGGAGGAGTAGAGGAGGTAGGAGGAAGGAACGGCGGGAGAGGAGAAGAGAATGAGAAGAAGAGAGGGGAGAGAAGAAGAAGGAGGAGGAAGGAGAAAGAAGGAGGGCAGGATGAGAGAAGAAGGTAGGGGGAGGAAGGAGGAGGAGAGGAGCGGAGGAGGAGGAGGGAAGGCGGGAGGCAGAGGACCCAGAGGAAGCGGAGGGGGAGTATTAGGATGAGGAGTAGGAGTAGGAGGAAGCGGAGGAGGCAGGAGGAGGAAGGAGGAGAGGAGCAGTGAGGAGGAGGGGGAGGATGGAGGCGGATGAGCAGTAGTCCTGAGGAGGAGTCTGAAGGAGGTGGCGGTATGAGGAGGGAGGAGGAGAGGAGAGTAGGATGAGGAGGGAGGAGGGAGGAGGACGAGGAGGATGAGGAGGAGGAGGCGAGGAGGCGGAGGTAAGGAGGAGGAGGAGGAGGAGGAGGAGGAGCGAGGAGGGGACTGGCCAAAGGGCGACGTCAGGGAGGGCCCCTCCTGAGCGCCCGCCCTCGAGGAGATATCGAGCACCAGGGCGCTCCACGTGCCGGGGCAGGGCAATCTCTCCTGCGCCCCGGCGGCCGCTCCCGCCAGGGCCCCCGCCCCGCGTGCCCCGGTCCTGGCCGGCCGCGGTGCGCCTGCCGCGAGGCGTCGCCTCCTCCCTCCGCCGCCTCCTGCTCCTCCTCATTCCTCATCCTTACTCCATCCCTCCTCCTTCCTCCTCCTCCTCCTCCCCCTCCTCCCCTCCGTTGCCTTCTCCTCCTTCTCCCTCCTCGCTCCTCGTCATGACGCCATCTACGATCATCAGCATCCAGGGCATCCTCATCCATCATCACACAGCAGCATCATCATCATCAGTATCCGCATCTCGTCACATGCATCATCATACATCATCCATCATCACATCATCATCATCATCATCATCATCATCATCAGTATCATCATCATCATCATCATCATCATCATCATCATCATCATCATCATCATCAGCATCAGCATCAGCATCAGCATCAGCATCAGCATCATCGTCATCGTCATCAGCATCATCACCGTCCTGCTCCTCATCCTCATCCGCATCCGCAACCGCATCCGCCTCCTCATCCTCCCC
Organism: Prorocentrum cordatum; assembly: GCA_963575745.1. Lineage (NCBI taxonomy): Eukaryota > Dinophyceae > Prorocentrales > Prorocentraceae > Prorocentrum > Prorocentrum cordatum. Next base: position 11,302 of record CAUYUJ010015811.1, on the reverse strand, counting down.
CTCGATCCTCCTCCCTCCTCGATCCTCCTCGTTCCTCCCTCCTTCTCCTCCTCTTCCCCCCCGCTTCCTCGTCATCCTCCACCGCTTCCTCGATCATCCACTTCCTCCTTCTCCTCCCCCTCGATCCTCCTCCCTCTCCCTCGATCTCCCTCCAGGCATGTGCCGGTCAAGGGGGGCATCGGTTGCGGTCCCAGGGTGCGCGAGCCCGCCCGAAGGTTATGCCTATCGCGACGCACGGCCGCCATATCCGCGTCCCGCGCGAGCGAGTCCGCCACGACGTCCACAGCGCGACGAGTAACGGAACGCTCGCCAGCGTGGCGTCGGCGTCTTCGATCACGACATGCTACGGCGAGAACCTTGGTGCGGGTGGCCTCCGCCCGTAGACTTTTCTTAGACCATCACACGTCATGTTTCGACATCGACAGGGCAGACCGAACAGCTCCACTGTGGGCAGCAGGGGGGGGGGGGGGGGCAACTCCAGTCCAGGCTCCTCATCTCAACAGTCTTCTACTGGGCAGTGGCATTGTCAACGTGTGGCGCAGTCAACTGGCAGACGCACACATGGTGTGTCTGGTATTTCCCCCATTCAGATGCCAGGTGCTCGTCGGCAACGAGATCGCCTTCGGCATTCGGAAGGACGTCGCCGCCGCGCAACTCCTCAGGATCCGCATGGCCCAGGATATCGACACCAGCACCATAAGCAGCAACAGCAACAGCAACAACACCAATCTGGGACTACGACTGGGACAGCTCACAAGACCACACGCAGCCTGGGCCCCCGCTGGGCATTCCATCTGCGTCCCCGTCGCAAGCCACGTCACACGAGGCATGGGTCGAGTTTCCAACGGATCCGAAGAAGTTGGTTGAATGTCGGTGTCATCCCCGCGCCAATATCATTGCCCTCGTGTCCAAGGTCACGTCCACCCGCATCCGGGCGGCAAACAACAACCGAATTGCCGAACTCGAGGACGGACACTCTGTTGCCCTACTCGTGTTTGTGAGCGCCTACCCGTCGAAAAAGAGACTTGGCAACCAGCAGAGCTACGTGTAAGTCGGGCCTGTCCTTCTACAGGGGGAACGTTCAAAAGCTGTCACAAAAAAACACGGGTACTATGGTTTGAGTAGTTGGGGGTTCACCTTGAGTCTTTATTGTGTATTGTTATTTTTCGTTCAAAATCCCCATGTAGGGGGACAGGCCCGACCTAAAACTACGTGGGTCGTGCCAGGAAATAAGGGGCACCGACGCAGAAGCAGCAGAGACTCTGGCACGGACAGAGCTCTAGGCTGCTTCACAAGCTCGCACAAGCACGCAGAGGGACTTCAAGATCGTCACGAAGCTTCTCGACACCTTCAGTCGGAGGCGGATAGACCTCCTACCCTGACACGTCGATTAAGGAATTGGCCGTTTTACGTTCACGAGAGGGCGTCGCGGCCGTCATTCTTGCGAGTCCAGGTCCGTCGGTTTCGGTCGCAGGCCGTTTTCATTAAGGTAAGTTTTGCACCATGGAGGTTTCTCCGCCGCCGATTCAGGCTGATGCAGCAGCAAGAGGAGGACCGTAACGCAGCGGCAGCAGCGCAGGCGGCGGCGGAGCCTGCGGCGGCCTCTGCAGCCACCACGGAAGGATGTACTCGCCCTTCTCTCCAAAGAGAGTCAGCAGGGCAGCCAGAACATGGTGCAGCCGACGCTCCTATCCCACGGCGAGCAGGTTGCACCACCAGCGCCAGCCCCTCCTTTGCAGTCTCCCCATCCCAGGGCCAGGGCCCCCGGCTACACCTACGTCGGCTTCAGCATTATTGGCAACTTCGCTCTGACCTCTGGAGATCACCGACCTTCAGACGGACCTCGACAACTTGACATCGCAGGTTGCCCAGCTATCCGCTCTGTTATGCGCTGCGACGGCCCATCTCACGGCGGCCACGGCGCCTCAGCAAGCAGATCCAACAGATGCAGCGCCAGTACCCATGCCAAGAGCCACTTTCCGAGTTGCTTCAGGTACGGCTACCCGCCTAGCAGCAGGCAGCACATGGGGTCCTTGTCTAAGACGAAGATGGTCTACCTCCCATCGGTCAAGCGGAGCTGGCGGCACTCCGATCAGCAGCTCGGTCCAACGCCAACAGCAGCGCGTGGAGGACGTCCAGTTGACCCGGGCGAGGCTACGCACCCAGGCCTCAGCTGAGTCGGCGGATTCCTTCAGGACCCGAAGGAGGCAGCGCAGCGAGTCCAGATCGAATGGAAAGAGCATGCGTTGCACAGCGGCAGCAGGATTTTCGCTGCGACCAGGACACGCCTCACTCGGACCCCATTCACGGCAAACCCTTGGGCCCCTGCCTCAGCAGCTGGCGCCGCTGCATCCTTCTCCCGAACACCCGTGAGGACGCGGCGATGAAAGACAAAAACGGAGTCCTGACTCGGATAGCAATTTGTTTGACATCGACCAGCCCCTTCATTCTTCCACCGCCCAGGCTCTGCCAGGACTCCGCCCTGCCTCCGACATTGGCGAGGGGCCCAGGCTGCGCGGATTCGTGGGCGGCCATGGTGGGTTCTTGCCCGAATATTATCCTTCTCAGTTCTCAGCATGGCAAGCCTCTCCATGCCCCCGAGGGGCGCACTAGTCGTCCCGCGGCTGTTATTTCCGAATATATAAGCTCCAATTATGCGCTCATCGGCCCACTGCGCGCAGGCCTTCGAATCCGCGGAAGTTGCCCCAGAGATCAGCCCGTTCCCTCCCCGGGTCTTCGCGGCCCACAAGGCCTTTGCATGGCTCGTCTAGAAGAGCGTCCTGGATACCTGAGACCAGCGGCGTTATCTAGAGGTCCTCTCTCCCGCGGACGGAGAGGCGACTGGGGGGCCCCTCCTGCCCCAGAGACGGCCCCCGCATGGGGCATTCTGTTTTGTTCGAGCCCGACCGAGGGCATGCAGAGCCGCGCGCGCCGGAGGTTACGCGGCGCATCCATGGCTTGAGCTGGCCGACGCGACGAACGCGCTCGCTCCGGGGGGATTGCGCGATTTCGGCCCACCGCATTCAGAATAGAGGGAAGCGGAAGCCCATGTCGACGCGCTTGCGGAGGCGCGGCCGGGCGGCGCCTCGCACGCCCGCCGCGACATGTTCCGGCGGGCTCGAGGGGCGGCGCGCCCAGAGCCCAGGCCCCCCCCTGCGTTCGCCTTTCTCAGCGGGCCGCCCTCGCGAAGCCCCGCGGCGGTCGAGCGACGCCCAAAGGCGCGCGGGCAGATTTCCACCCCCAGGGCCCCGGCAACCGCCGCGGCCGACGCGCTCGCTTCCAATCCCCGCGCCCGCGGGCTCAGCAAGACCGCGCGCCTTTCCCCCTGGAGTAAAGACGGCCTCATTGGGCCAGCAGTTCGCTCGCACGGGGCTGGCCTGACCGGCACTTTGGAAGCGCGATTGCCGCGGGGCGGGCTCTCGTATGCACACGATGATCGCGGCGCCGCCGGGTAAGGCGCCGCCCTCGGCGGGCGGCGCGGTTTCCCCCAGCTCCGACAACTTCTCGACGCCGCCATCCCCGAGCATCATAAGCTGGATGTCAGTGGGCGCGCGGGGCCCAGGGTCTCGGGGGCGGCCGGGAGACGACGCGCTGAATTTGTTGAAGCCCCCCGGGAACCAGTTCCACGACGCGCTGCTGGAGCGCAGCCTCCGACCCCCGCCACGGCGCCCCCCGCTACCTCTCAGGGCCCTGCGCGGTTCTCCCCAGCCGAGCAGGCCAGCGCCTCGGCTGCGCATTCCGGCCGCCACATCGACAACGCACGCTACTTGGATTATCTGGTTGGCGCCCCCGAGAAGTTCCGCGCGTGCAACGGCCCACATGTTGTAGCATAAGCTTGTTTAGGCGTGCATTCGGTTTCCCCTGGCGCAAGCGAACACACGTCATATTTCCTGCGACATTCGCGTTCACTGCGGCGAATCGGCCGTCGGCGATCCAGCGGTCAGAGAAAGCTTAGCGCGGCGCGCGATCGAGCGCGGGCCCCCGCCAGATTCTGCCGCGCACCTCATCGACCATTGCCAGGTGGTCGTCTGCTTGCTGCATCATTTTTGTCATGGCGACAACATCGCACAGCGGAGTTCGCTTGGAAAACATTGGGATGGGCCCGGACTGCCCCGGAGGATTTCGCCCCGGAGTTCGGAATCGATTTCGTGTGTTCCTCTTGTTGCCAGGAATGGTCATTACAAGACGTCGGCGTAAAATTCACGCAAGTGTCCTTCCGCCGATGCGGGGATTTGCATTGACAGACATCCACGCGACAATCCGCTGCAGCACGTGTGCATGGTCTGCGCGGCGCCCTCGGCGATCCCCCGCGGGCGATCCGGCCGCGGCAGGCAGGCCGGACAGTCTCGCATTTTCTCGCCACGCTCCCTCCCACGGACGGGCGCTCCACCATGCCATGGCATTACCAGCAATCCAGCAAGCTTTGGTCAGAGGTGCGTTGGACCAGGCCTCGCAGATGGGGCCCGAGTACATGGGGTCGGAGGATCGCGCCGCATCGCCGATGCATCGCCGACGCAGCTCGACGCGGAGCTCGATTTTCTCCGCGCTGGCGTCGGCAAGTGCATTGCGGCCGTCGCCGATTTATCACCGATGCATCGGCGATGCGGCGCGATCCCCCGACCCCATCTACTCGGGCCCTATTTGGCCGGCCTCTATTCCATGGACAGCATGCATGTCCGGCAGCCCAGCAAGCTTTGGTCAGAGGTGCGTCTGGAAGTATTTGTTGTCAAACTTTGTGCAGCTCCGATTGGTGACGCGCGGTTCTGTCGTCGACGACTTGTTCCGTTTTCCTCGGCTGGGAATTATTCATGTCGCGCCCCCTGGATCGCGCGCCTCTTTCGACCGCTTCAGCGCTGACTGATTATTTCGGCGGCGCACATCCACTACGTGCTGTGCGAGGCGGTCCGGCTGGCGACCCAGACCGACCAGCTCAACGTCGCGAACTTGTCGAGCTTCGAGCTAATCATGCGAAAGATTTACCAAGATGAGACTGCAGTGGCCCGTAACCCTCGGCATCCGGACTACGGAGGTCTGGAGATCGCCTTGCGCGCCCCGACGACCGAGCAGGGCCAGGCCAGCACGAGCAAGTTCACAGAGTGGGTGACCGGTCGCCTCAAGGAGCAGGCCGCCATCTACAAGCAGACTCGGTTGTGGGACGAGGAGCAGCGCGCCCTGCAGACTGCCCGCGGCTCGTCGGACACCGACGAGGGCAGTGGCCGCAAGGGCAACCGTGCCCGAGGCAAGGGCGACAGGAGCGCGGGCGGGGAAGAGGCCTCGGGGTGACCGAGGCTTTCCGGGACGAGTTGGGTCCCCGAGCTCAGTCCGGCGCTGCTCCAGAAGATCGGGGACGGCCTATTCGTTGGAGGCCCTCAAGACGGCGGCGCGGAGATCCCTTCCCACTGCCGAATTTCCCTGCGCCTCAGCTTGCGAAGCTGGGCGCCCGCCACGAGCAGCGACAGCGGGCAGTCTCGGCACGGGCTTCGCTCAACCATCTCGCTGCTGCTCGACCGAATTCAGATACGCACGATCAGGCTAGCTGGCCTGCTCGAGCCCCGACCGCTGTCCAGGACTGGATCTTGGACAGCGCTGCGGAGCGCGTCGACGCCGCGGGGCCCCCCCCCATCCTGGCTTGACGGCCGAGGGGGCCGCGCGCGAGCTGCTGGCGTCCAAGGGCTTGAATTCCCAGGAGCCGAAGAACCTCGCGCCGATCGACCTGACAAAGCTCAAGGTCGCGAAGGGACGTGCGCGACCGCGCTCCGCGGCCAACTTCCCGCCACCGCTAGCCGCGGAGATGGTCCGCAACCCAGCGCAGTGCATCGAGGAGGATGAGGGGGAGATGGAGGTCATGCGTCAGTCGATCGATCCCATCAGACTTTATTGGGATCCAATACTTCGTTCGAGTCGGCGGGTGCGTTGGTGTTTGTTCAGAGTGTTGTACGTGCTCGGGCATACATATATATATATATATATACTATAAAAAAAAAAAAAAAAAAAAAAAAAAAAAAAAAAAAAAAAAAAAAAAAAAAAAAAAAAAAAAAAAAAAAAAAAAAAAAAAACGATATCATAATGATGGTTCATGCGAGGCAGGCGAACTCCTGTCACCGTGCGCCGCCGACCTCCAGGCTTGGGTCGGCTGGCGCCCTCGCCGACCGCGATTTCTCCATCGGGGACGGCTCGTTCGACGGCGTCGGCAGCATCGTCGGCTGGGACCCCCACGGGAACGAGGCCGACGTAGAGGACTGCTTCTACAACTTTGCGATCGACGGCCTGGCTGAATGGTTCGGTTTCGACGACCCGCTGCCGGTTGTGACGATCAGGGACATATGGCATCAACATCGCGCCTTCTGGGACCCGGACCTGAACAGGATGGTCTCGGCGGAGGACGACATGGTGCTCTACCCGTGTACGCGTGCTATGTGTATGGGGTGGTCTTTGGCCTTGCATTTCGCGCAGGAGGCCGTCTCAGCAACGACGGCTCGGGCCCTTCGGCCCCGCCCGACCGCGGAGCCGGCCACGGTGAGGGAGCACCATCTGGCCCCCGACCTCTGCGAGTCCAAGGTGATGGGCAGCGTCTACGTTGACAACATTATTGTCCTGGGCCGCGATGCGCCTCTGGCTCGTGAGACTGCTTCCGCCCTGCGTGCCGAGGCTCAGCCCTGCGGCCTTCCTGTCGCTAGGAGTTGCCCGGACGCGGTCACCCACTTCCAGACGGTCGAGGTCGAGATCGACCTCAAGAGGGGGCGCCTTCGGAAGAAAGCCTCCCGAGTCTGGCTCTTCGACCTGGCCATTCGGGCTCTACTGGCACGGGGAAGGATGCGTGGTGAGCTCATGGAGGTCTGGCTCGGCCACGCGGTCTCGCTGCTTATGCTGGCCAGGCCCGGCTACGCGGCGCTTTCGGCCACCTGCCAGTTTGCCGAGACCGCGCGGGGCGTGGGGCCGCCCTGCCGCGGGAGGTCGTGCAGGAGATGCGCATCGTGGTCGGGCTCGTCTGGCTGACAGAGGTCGACTTGGCCGCGCCCTATGCGCCTCACGTGTGCGCCAGCGACTCCGCCGACCACGGGCACGGGCTCATGCACAAGAGGGCCTCCGAGAGCGAGCTGCGCTCCGCCTGCCGCTGGAAGGAGAAGTGGAGCTTCAGGCGGCACCTCCTGGGGCCCCGCGTGGGCCTCGTCTCTCCGGCAGACGTTGCCGACATGGGGGGCCACGTCCACGCGGACGCGTGCCTCGAGCACGACGAGGCCGAGCCCCGCTGCCGCGCCTCTTCGCCTTCCGCAGGGGCTGGCCCCCCCACCGCCTTCGGCCAGTGGCCTCAGAGCAGGGCGGAGGAGGGCTCGCCGTCTGACGGCCCCTGGCGCCCTCGCCCTCGTCGCCGGCCCCGCCCCAGCGGTCGGGGCCCCGGCGACGAGAGCGCCCTCCTGCAGACGGGGCCCCCGGCACCGCCGCTGCCAGCCCCATTGGTTTGACCCCGACGGCTTCAGGCTGGTTGCGGCCATGCGGCGGCGGTGGCCGGGGGAACACATCAACGCGAAGAAGACCCGGGCTGCCGCGATGGGGTTGCGCCACGCCTGCCGAGTTCGACACCGCTGTGGTCGACGCCTCGTTTCTCTTGTGGACTCCATGGCATGCGTCGGCTGCCTCGACAAAAGGCGGCCCAGTCGCTCAGCAGCCCCGAACGCACAGTGCCGGCGCGAGGCGGCCTACGCTATCAGGTGCAGGGTGCGTTGGAGGCTGCGGCATGCCAACGCAAAGTTTAATGCGGCCGACGCTCCATCCCGTCGGTTCGAGCAGCACTCCCCCGACAAAGGTTACTCCAAACAGGACCAGAAAGACACCTCAATATCTTCTTTCCCTCGTTCTCCCGCGGGCACCGTTGTGGATGCGGGCGCTTTGCCTCCTGGACTCGGCCTCGCAGGGCGTCCGCCCGCCGGCGCCGAGAGCGACAAGAATTTGGACGCGCAGTCTTCCGAATAATGCGATGACGCACCTCATCGATCGTCCTGTCCATCATCCTGCACGTCGACGCCTTCGGTGATCACTCGAGCCGCCGCCCCCCTCTTCGTCTCGGGCACGTTCAGCTTCTCAGACGGGCCAAGCAGGGCCAGGGCTTCCTGGAGCTGTTCTCCGGGGAGGGTGGGCTCTCGCAGGCCTTCAAGGAGCTCGACCTGAGGACCTTCCCCTGCATGGACATGAAGGACGGGGCTCACTACGACCTCCTGGGCCCGATGGTTCAGAACATTGTCCGGCAGGGCATGCGACGGGGGCTGTTCTGGCACGTGCACACGGGCACCCCGCATTGCGTTTGGCCCAGAGCTCGACGCAATATTGTTGATCATGAAAGAGCCAGACGTAAAGAACGTATTGGTGTTGCTTTAGTTTTGTTGAGTTGCCGCGTGGCTGATGAATGTTCGAGAAATAATGTTCTGGGGTATCGAGAACCCTAGGACCTCAAGACTCTGGGACTTCGACCCCGTGAGAGAGCTCAGTGGCCTCCCAGACGCGACGCGCGTCCCCCTCGTGCACTGTAGTTACGGGGCCCCGCGCAAGAAGCCAACCTCTATCCTCACGAATTTCTTCGCCCTGTCGTCCTTGGGTTCGGTGCGCTCGAAGGGTCACACCCACGTGGAGCTCCGAGGTTTCGAAACGGTTACGTTGCCATCTGGGGCTCGTGTCTCTCGCAATCGCACCGCAGGTGCGGGGGCTTATCCTCGCCAGTTGTGCGGGCACGGGCCGCGGCCATGTCAGCGCCCGCAGGCGCCGAGGCAGCCCTGGCGCTCAGGGCGACGGTGACCTCGAGAGCCGGCTGCGCGATGCTACTCGACGGCCGTCTTCGCGTTCCAGCGGGCGCCTCCGACCGGCTCGGCAGCGGCTTCAAGCGGAACCTGACCTCGGGCTCGTCGCAGCTGCCGACCCTGGCGCCCTCGAGAGCAGGTGCGATCACCTACGGCCGTACATCGCCTTCGGCCAGGACACCAACCTCGAGGCAGCCCGGAAGCAAGCGCCCCGCTTCAAGGGGCCCGAGGGGTCGCTGGCCGCCGCCCCCGCGTCTCTAGCTTCGTGGACGCCATCAAGAGCCAGGACTTCAGCTTCGGACCTCCAGCCCCTGCCGCCGTGGATGGGGATGCGGCCCGCTTCCGTTCCATCGCCGCTGTCTCTCTTGAGCGATATGGAGTCGCTGCACGGGACTTCTTCGACTGGGCCACATGCTCCGAGGACTTGAGGCAGCTTCGGAGACCAACATCGATCAGTGCATGTGCAAGTATTTTGACACCCTGATGAAGGACGCGAGGCGCCCTGCGGAGGGCCGATCTGTTCTCTGGGGTCTCCTCACGTTCTACCCTCGATCAGACGTATCCAAGTCCGTTCGTCTTGTTATACCACGAGAGGCAACGAAGGGTTGGTCTCGCAGATTCCCAGGCTCGCCTCGACATCCTTGGCCGCTGTCCGTCTTTTACTTGTTCATGACTGTCCTTCTGAAGGACCGCCACGTGGACGCCGCCGTCGCCCTTGCCATCCAGTTGGACACCTACCTGAGGCCGTCAGAGATTTGCGAGCTCTGGTGGTGCTCCGTTGCGCGGCCTTCCTCCCGTTCCTCTTCGCTGTCTCGAGGGAGGTGGGCGGTCGTCATCGGCAACTCCGACCTCGGCGAAACCGCCAAGACAGGCGAGAGCGACGACACCATTGTCCTCAACCCGCCAGGCCGTGAGTGGGTAGGCTCTGTTCTGGAGATGTGGGCCCGCCGCCGTTCGCCTGACGCATGTGCTGATGAGCTCGTTTTTCCTCACCTGACCCTCGCTAAGTACGAGGCCCTCTTCAGAAAGCACGGCCGAACCCTTTTGGACAGAGTCGGGCACCTCACACCACATGTCGCCCAGCACTCTGCTCCCAGCCATGACGCCCCGGTGAATTCACGCAGCCTAGCTACGGTTCGGAAGCGTGGCCGGCGGCACATCCTCAGTCCGTGAAACGATATGAGAAGAGCGGCCGACTGTTGCTTCAGGCCGCTCGTTTTCTTGTTGAGCTCGCCCGGCGAGCCGCTGCCGCGGGGACCTCAGTCTCTCAGTTGTTTTCACTTTCAGTTTGTTAAATATATAATACAAAATGAGGCCTTCCAGTGGGCGATGATGGCATGGGCGTGTTTTGTTCGACAAAGCCTTTGTATGTCCTCAGCGCGCGCTTGAACATCGAGATTCGAGATCGCGACACTTCGGACGGAACCTTTCTCGCAATGCTCTCGCCTGTGCACGAGTACCAGAGAAAAAGGATCATCTGTGCGCCTGGCAAGGTCACTGGGCCAATGTAGAGGGGCCAGTGATGTTTCTAATCTTTGGTTGTTATAGCTCCCCCCTCGCTGAGGCCCGACTGTCTGCATCCATTCGCTCAAGTCTCCCCCCCTTTGATCCCCGCCCCGGGGCGTGTTTTTTTTTTCGACCATGCCTTTGCATGTCCCCAGCGCGCGTGCTCGAACATCGAGATCACGACACTTCGGACGGGACCTGTCTCGCAATGCTCTCGCTTGCGCACGAGTGCCAGTGGAAGGATCATCTGTGCGCCTGGCAAGGTCACTGGGCCAATGCAGAGGGGTCAGTGATGTTTCAATTTAGATCCGCATCTGAACCAATATTGGGGCATCTAGCGCCCTGTTGAATCGACCCTGGGCCATCTTAGACGCCCAGCGCAACCCCCGACCCCCGGGGCGGCGGAGGGAAGGACCACGCTATCCCAGCAGCGAAGAGCGGGGCTGGAAGGGCAAGCGCTTCAGCCCACGTCCGCCCAGAGAGCTAGTCGGAGCAGGGGCCAGTCGGCTGCAACAGGGGGGCGCGGGCGCCCGACCGGGACGTCGCAGCGCGCGAGGGCGCCCCGCGAGTGCGCGCGCGGCGGCGCCCGGGTCGGACGGGGGCAAGGGGGGGGGGAGAACGAAAAAAAAGGCGGGGGATCGAGGGGGGGCGAGGGGGGGGCAGATCGAGGAGGAGGGAAGGGGAGGAGGGGGGGGGGGATTGGGGAATGAATAGGGGGCGCGCGCGCGGTGGCACGTGGTTTCTACTGCGCGCGTGGCGTCAATATGGTTGCGCGCCGTGCGCGGCGGCGCCTGCGCGCGGCGGCAGTCGGCGCCGCGCCCCCGTCGTCGGCGGGCGCGCGCGAAGGGGCCTGGGTCGGGCGGGGGCGGGGGAGATGAGCGAGCGGAAAAGCGATGGGGGAGAGCGGGCGAGGAGGGCAAACAGGAAAAATAGGAGGACGGCGGTGCGCGTCCAACTCGAAGGCCCAAGTCCACGACGTTCGCTGGCGTCGCGCTGGCGCCGCGCCC
>CAUYUJ010015810.1:232794-311664 GCA_963575745.1 Prorocentrum cordatum | reverse complement strand
TGGTCGTAGGTGAGGGGGAAAGGACGACGCAGAATACCTTGCCAAAATCTACGTGCAGCAAGATACCTCTCAAAGCCCATGGAGCGAGTCACGAGCCTATCCATCCGATCGTCCCTCCACAGTTGTGCCTCTCTGAGGCTGTCCTCTCGATCCCCTGGGTGCCGACGTGCACGACGATTTCGACGACGCCTATGAGCCTGAAGATGCGCATGTGCACGGCCAACAAGCTTGCTAGATCCGAAACCATTGGCCTCGGGCTGGCAGAACTGAATGCGCGCGGACTCCACAGCCTTGATGCGAGAACTCGGAGCCGTGGTCAGCACAAGAAAAAACAGCCTATCTGCACTACCAAGTAGTAACTTTCGATATCGAGCAGTATCTGGAGTAGGGAGGCCCACGGAGACCCTATAGAGACCACGTAGATGTTCCCGATATCTCCCAGAGACTCCGCTACAAGTACCAGTGCGTATGCAGACGCCCTGCCCGATATAGAGGGCCCTGGAGCCCAAACGGTAAACAAAGCTTAGACCTCTGTTTTTGATATCCCATTTGCCCGAGATACATTGCCCTTGGACCTGCATGAAACGAACCAACTCCAGAGTGTATAAAATATTAGCAGCTCCTGGTCGTTGCAAGGCATCCCAAAGATGAGTCGGGAGGCCTCGAGAGAAACGAACTGCGCGCTGTTGAAGCCTACGACCTCCAGTCCACATAGCTCGCAATCTGCAAATTGATAAAGCTATGGAAACCGTCACTGCAATGTGTTGTACATCTGGAGGTAAATTCGCACTAGGTACTTCGAGCAGCTTAGTCACGTGTTGTTGAAATTGCGCAAGTGCCAGGATGAACGTCTCTGACGGAACAGGAACGAGAATCTGCCACAATGCTGCCTTCAGTAGCCGCTGAAGAGACCGTGCATTCGGACCTGAGATAAAATCAAAATCAAATGGTAAGTCATCTGTCCAACTACAAAGCCCGTTTACGACAGCATAGGCTGAGGATGTAAGAGCAGGTCGTCGCAACTGTGGGAAGTCGGGGCTGGACCTTATATACCTGCTAATAACATCATCAGCTCGATCTTGTATGGAAGCCCCGAAGCCAACCGTAAACCGGCCACAAAAGATCAGAAAGAAGAGGATGGAACAAGTAAGTCGTGGCCGTCCCCGTCGGATACAGTTGGCTGTCCGTGGATATGAACAATGGCGTCTGCGGTACACTGAAAGACGTGCCTCCAGCTCCGAGCCCGACACCAACACACTGAAGGGAAGAGAAGTAATCTTAGCTCTTGAACTCCGTGCCCTGGTCCCCGTAGGTCTCCCCAAAGTCCTCAAGGAGCGCCTTAGGAAGCCCTGCAAGGCCCATTGAAGCCACCCAAGACATCCAAGATAAAGCCCAAAGAACTTAGCCCAAGATATCGCGGCAGCGTCGTAAAGACATAGAGTCCAGATACAAAAGACCAATCTGCTGAAGTGACAATTCACAACATCATTATCGTGATAATGTTTTTCCTGTCTGGCCTGATTAGCGTGTCATGTCTTTGAACATCAGCTGCTGCCTAGGCGACGCTGGCCTTGCCCTGTGCAAGGCGCCAGACAGCTGGCCAAGAAACGTTTTGAGACAAAACGGCGAGAGCGAAAACGACGTGCATACAATCAGATATATTGTTATTGCGAGGGCAAGTATGTGTGTGCATGCAACCACATTCTAGTCTGGTTGGCGCCGTCAGACCGAACACATCAATCTGAGACCGAAAACTCACGAACATAGGCGTGTGAGTGCAACTATTTCCTAGCTGGATTGGTTGGCGCCGACAAACATATCAGAGCAATCTGAAACCGCAGCTGAGCAGAACTATGTGAGTGCAACTATTTCCTAGGAGGACTTGGTTGGCGCCGACAAACATACATCAGCAATCTGAAACTACACCCGAAAAGTGTATCTGAGCCCGTGTGCAGCCCCTAAACTGCAGACTGGAATATACAACATTCGTAGAATACAGAACCTGAAGAATGCAATCAGCAATGTTAGGATGAAGTGAAACAAACACACACACACACACACACACACACACACACACACACACACACACACACACACACACACACACCACCCCACCCCACCCCACCCCACCCCACCCCACCCCACCCCACCCCACCCCGCCCCGCGCCCTCAAGGCACAGTCGATGTCTCTTGCCAGGGTTGCCCGTCGATGCCTCCTCCAAGCCTCAGTGGGTGAGTTCGTCGCTATTCCTTCTGCCCCCCTCACCCTTCTGCTCCTCGCTCTTCTACTCCTCGCACTCCTACACTTATCTCCTACTTCCCTTGCTCCGTGCCTTACTCCTCGCTCCTCCTCGTCAGCCTCCTCCTCGTTGCACCGTCGTTGGATGCTGGCTGGTGGCTGGATTGTTGCTTCGTAGTGTGATCGATTTCCTCAGGGGTGATCGCTAGCGCCGCGGCATGTGCACTGTTTGGGGTCCCGCGTGGTCCAACAGTTTGTTTCAAGGGGCCGCGTCCTCGTTGCTTCGGCGGCAGTTCCACTGACCCCATTTGGTTGGACAGCCCCGCCCTCCCTTGTCAGTGAGGCACCGCGTGCTTCAGCAGCGCGGGCAGTAGTAGCAGCTTTTCGGTCTTCTTTTTGGGTCGCACTAGCTGTGTGAGCGGGTGTGGCGCATTTGATCATTGGCCCTGGGTTGGTTATCGGCGGGATTGCGTGTTCACGCGTTACTTCCCTCTTCTCGTGCCCCACCCTCGAAGGGAGATGGCAGCGCTTCTGGGTCTGATTCAGACGGCGAGGACCATCATCCAGGCCCTCCTGGTGGGCATCCACCCGTGCCGCACGCCCCTGGACATTCCGATTTGCGTATGCACCTGGTTCTTCGGGGTGGAGGTCGGATCCGATATTATCGGAGGCCAGAGTCTGAGAGCATAATCGAGTGCATCTGTTCAAATCCTTTGCGCGGGAAATGTGTTAAGACACTGCGTACAACACAATCGTTGACGCCAGATATGTTTCCAGGAATGGGCCGTTGCATGGGGTTTGCCCACGCGTGGTTAGTGAATAATAGCCAGGCAGACCATGCCAGCCATATGAATTATCACCCAAGTTTCGTTGAGCGATCTGTTGCTCGAGTTGCAGGTAGGGAGGAGCACGGTGCTGATTGGCGCAAGTTCGAAGGAATCGAACGCGCGAAACGTTTCGAGGAGGGTTCGGAGCCGGAGGGCGACCCTTCTGCATATTAGATTGTACCAGTGCTCGCAGCAGGGCTTCCGTGTCTGAAGAGGGGTGCCGTCGGGTCGTCATTTTCACAGTGTTGCATCGTCACGTGAGCCCATTGGATGTTATGTTTGTGGCCGTTATCCGGACACCACTGCCAGTACCAGTTGATCATTGAAGCTCCTGGGCCAATCTCGAAGTTTGCTGTGTGAGGCGTTCCTTGCTCATGCGTCACAGTGACGCGGTGGGGTCAGAATCAGTTAGGGTAGTGCAGTGCCCTCCAGTATCTTGTATCCCCCAGTGCCCTCCAGTACCCTCCAGTATCTTGTATCCTCCAGTACCCTCCAGTATATTGTGTCCTCTCTCTCTCTATATATATATATATCCGCTCCTCTTTGTATCAACTTGTAAGCGTAAACGCAACCACGTACGAGTAGCATGCAATAATAGTACGTAAACCAATGAGTTCGTATCCTACACAAGCGGGTGGACTTACTCACAAGCACGTGATACGTTCATGTGTGCACGCTATCGCACTCGCAAGGGTATTACGCGCCACGCAAGCATTATGTTATAGTATGCAATGCGCGCGTGTAGCACTACCAGCTTATATACAACGTGCGTGTTGTGCGTGCGCGTGCGCCTGTCCATGTTGTACGTCATTGCGGTTGTGCGCGCAGTCCATTATTGCATGGCGACAGTGCGCATCAATGAAACGCGACAAGTTCGAACGTCAAAACTTGTTAGTGCATCATCCGCGCTCCTCGCTTCAAATGCGCTTCTGCGCGAATCGAAATCAGGCGTCCACTGTAAGGGTGGGTCCTCGTGTCTTGCATCGCCCCACACCGTCCTCCTTTTCATTCGGTCTCGTGCCCTTCATTCGCCCCCCCCCCCCTCTTCCTCTCTCACCAGTGGTTATCATTCTGGAAATGTCTTCGTCCTCCCTTCCTCCTGGAC
This sequence comes from Prorocentrum cordatum, assembly GCA_963575745.1. Lineage (NCBI taxonomy): Eukaryota > Dinophyceae > Prorocentrales > Prorocentraceae > Prorocentrum > Prorocentrum cordatum. The sequence goes on along the minus strand of CAUYUJ010015810.1, from coordinate 307,493 downwards.
AATAGCCCCACCCCGTCCTCCTCTCGTTCCTCCCCCTATCCTTCCTTCACCCTGCTCCCGCTCCTGTTCGTGGCCGTGGCCTTCCGCGCCCTCGGTCGCCGATGGCAGACGCCCGCTGTCGGGCCAGCGGATGGGCGCGGGCGGTCGAGCCCAGGTGCGGCCCTTGGGTCCCCTGGGGCAAGCGCAGCCCGACGAACGGCGATCTCTGACGTTGCTGGCATGTTTGGCATTGTACGAAGGCGGATTCACACCAACACTTTAGCGCGCTCTGGGCGAGACGCGTGGGACGCTTGGGGCCTTGGATGCAGGGTTCAGAGGGTGTGCGCTGGCGTCGAGCGTTTCAGGGTCCGCGCGCAGGGCTGGGCCCAGGGTCCAGGGTTTCGGGTTGGCCGTTGTTGTGGCTTGCGTGCGATGTCGGTGTTCGTGGCTGGTGTTTGGGCGGGCTTAAGCGTTGTGCTACATGCGGGCCTTAGTGGAGGCGGCGTTGTGGGTTGGGTTGGGTCCAGGCAAGGTGTTGCTATGGATTGTTACGCTAGGTGTGCGTGCGTGCGCGCTGGCGGCGCTGTGGGTTCGTTCGCGTTGGTGGCGCGGGGGTAGGAGTGGGGCAGGGGCTGGGGGGGCACGAGGTTGCGTGGGGGAGGTGAATTGGGTAACGTCGTGGCGGGCAGGCGCGGGGGGAGGGGGGGGGCGCGGCGCGCGGCGTTTCTGCGAGGGTCGGTTTGGGGCTTCGGCGAGGTGGAATGCGCGTAAGGCTTGGGTAGCGGTTGCGGCTGGGGCCAGGGCTAGGGCTTGGGTAGGGGGGAGCGGCTGCGGGGGCTCGGGCGCGCGCCGTTGGGGTCTGCGCTGGGGTGAGGGGCGCGGCGTGAGGGGCCTGCGCTGGGCGCCCCGACGGAAGGCGATCACCCGCGCGACCACCTGGGGCAGGCGCGCCGCCGAGGGCGACCACCCAGCCGACCATTCGTTTTGACGCACCCGCACGAAGAACTGCACCATCCGACCATCTCTCCGAATGGCGCTGCGGAACCAGACCATCCAAACCACCAGTCTGGAAGTTGGGGTTCCGGAATTTCTAACACGTCCGGCCATCCAAACCACCATTCCACGCGGCGCGAAAATTCGTGCCCCCCGACCATCGAAACCACCATTTTGCCTGAGACTTCCGCAACCTGACACCGGAATTTTTACACTTTTCAGCCACCCAGATGGCGCGCTTCCAGGTGGTCAAAAACTGGTCGGGTTTCCATTCCCCGACCACCTGGTTCGGCGGGCGTTGCGGAAGGACTGCCCCGCCCGAGCAGTTCTTCGGATGACAATTGCGGAAGGACTGCCCTCCTCGACCAGTCTCTTGGGGGCCTGGGCACGAAGGACTACCTCCCTCGACCATCCAGTTCGGGTCCCCTGAGCGAATTTCTGCCACGTTCGGCCACGCCCCTAGCTGCCGCTGCGAGATCTCTTCCAGGCGGTTGGAGGCGGGGGAAGAGGGGCGTTGTTGGCGGGGAAAGCGATTGGGGCCGTGCCGAGGTGTCCTAGCGTTTCTGGGGGGGCGCGCCACGCTTGCTCTGGGGGCACCGCGCAGCCACGCCGCCCTCGCTTCCTTTGCCACTGCCGCAGCTGCTCTTCAGTGCCAGTTTCCTACCCTAGTTCGCATTCGCCCATCCCCACGTCCCTTTTCCCGCGTGCCGCCATTCTTTTGCGCCGCTGCCAGTTGAAGTTCGATGCTAGGCGCAGCGGGCGTCGACGGTCGGCCGCCGCTGGCGCCGCCTCGCCTTCGCGGTGGGATCAGGCAACGTCGGGATTCCCGAGGGTTGCCCGCAAGGGCGCTGTGTTCGGCGTTTCACAGTCATTCCACAGCAGCACCGTCATTCATGGGGCGCAGCAGTTGCCAGCCGCGCGCGAAGCTGCGGAGGCTGCTTGCGCGTCGGAAGATGTCGCAAGCGTTCCAGGAGGTCGCAGAGCGGCGCGGCGTCGCGCGGGGCAGCGCGGGCGCGAAGACAGCAACGCGCGCGGCAAGATAACCGCGCGCGGGTCGGTTATTCGGTTTGCATCTGGCGAAGCCGAGGCGGCGCAAGGTTGCTTGCCAGAAAACAGCCGACGCCGCAATTCGACGGGCGCCTCCGCGATCTTCCCCCCCACCCACCCCCCCACCCCCCACCCCTGTGGCGGCGGGCCCCGACGGCCGCCCCAGCCCGATCGTTCACTTTGTCTCCGAGCGCGGCAGCCGCCAATGGCAACCGTTCGGGGAACGCATGAGGCAGTGCCCCATGTCGCCCAGGGTCCACGCAGCAGGCGGCGGCGGCCTGGACTCGGCACTGTAGGCCTGGGGCGCTTGCAGAGCGACAGGGGCATCTTCTGTAGCAAAGAGGCCGCTGTTTCCCGAGCGGCGGTGGCCCGTTACGTTTGCGTTGCCATGTTCAGCGGCGCAGCGCGATGTTTCGTTCCAGAATAGCGTCCCCGAATGGCCACCCCGCGGCGGCGGCGCCCGCGTAGCCTGTGGAGGGCGGTTGAGGAATTGGGAGGGAACGATGCAAATGATGGATGGGGGAGGGAGAACGGGGGATGGTGGCGGCGGCGGTGGCGGGGGGGGGGTGAGGAGGAGGAGGAGGAGGCGGGGTAGGGGAATGGCGACATGCAACTTGGGAGGAGAACATGGAGGAGGAGGGTGAGATGGAGGGAGGGGGGCATGGGGGAATGGGGGGATGGATGGGGGTGGGACGGGCGGGAGATGGGCGGAAGAGCGCGAACCACCGCGCCGGTTTGCTGAGTTTTTCCTCACGGCCGCGCAACGAAAGCCCCTTGCCTTTCCTGTTCGCGCGCCCACGGTTTCGCATAATTCTCGCAGCCCCCTCGGCGATTTCTGTGGCCCATGGCATTTGCGGCTGCGTCGGCCGCACTCATGGTCTGCAGCCTACCTCCGTGGCGCCGCGACATTCCCCCTTCCTGTTCGCCGCCGCGCCAGCGCGGCTTGACCGAATCGCGGGCGCCATGACGTCGGCGCGGGCGCGGGCCGCGCTCCGTTCGGTGGAGGGTGGCTCTCCCGCGTCTGTCAATCGCGCGACCCAAGACGGCGACGGTCGCAGTCGGACCGCAGCCGAACGCGTTGGCGGGCGGCTGCCCAGCGACGCAGCGGACGCCGAACAGGGGGGGCTTCGGGTGGCCTTTTAATTGGGCGTGCATCGGGCGGGGTCCTCCTCCTCCTCCTCCTCCTCATCCCCCCCCCCCCTCCCCCCCCTTCCTCCTCGCCCCTGCTCCCTTTCGGTGGCGCTGCTTGCGAACAATCGGCAGGTTGTTGTCGCGCCGCGGCTCGGCGCGCAGCCAAGGCTGGCGGGGCCCATTGGCGCGGGGTTCTCACTTCGAACTTCGAGGGCCCCACTGCGCCGTACTCGGGGCCAACCCTGATGAGACGGACTTGAACGTCTGGTTGAAGCAGAAGTTCTGGCTCGCACAAGAAGAAGACCACCACGGACGAGCACTGCGCAGTGGAGGACAGTGAGAAGGGGAGGGCGGAAGCGACATCGATGGCGGCCGCATTCTGCCCTTCCGCCGACGCACTGGGCGGTCCGCCAGCGGTCGCCCGCTCCGCGTTTTGTTAAGCGTTGCCGAGGAGGCGCCGCGAAATTGGGCGCTGACCGCCGCCGCTGCGCGCCGCCCAGAGTCGCAGCCGCTTGCGCAACAAAGGCCGCTGCCCTACTCCGACGCATGGGAAGATTGGCAGCGCGTTCGCGCCGCGTTTGGGGGATGGGGTGGGTGGGCCTATCGCGGTAGGCGTTGGATGTGTCAGCGCTTTGGCGTCGGGCCAGCTGGCGGTGCCGCAGTTCTCCCATGCGAGGACAGCCGCGCCGCTGCACGCGCGAGGGCGGGCGTGCTGGGCGCACCAGGCTGCCGCGTCCAAGCCCTCGCCGCCATGGTACGGCAGGGGCGCCTCAGCTGGAGCAGGTTTGCCGCCACGTGGCGCAGCTGCGAGAGAGTCCGACTGATGGCGTTGCGCAAGCTCGTCGGGACGGCAGCGCCGCCGTTGGCGAGTGGCAAAAAGTGCAAGGCTGCTGCAGGCAAATGTCGCAGTGGCTCGGGTCAGCCACGCGCGGCGCTGCATATCTTGCAGGGATGAGGGGGGGGGGAGGGGGGGGGGGGAGTGGGGGAGGGGGAGGGTGGGAGCATTCGCCTCGGATCCAGCGTTGTATTGGGTGTGCCCATGTTCCTTATCTAACGGAGTCGTTGTGCGTGCTCGCGCCTTGGTCGCGCCCAAGCTCCCGCGGGCCGCTACGTGGGCCATGGCTCCGCCGCGCATGCCCGCTGCTCCGCCGAGAGCACCCCCCTGTGTGACGTATCGCGATTGCTGGCGTGCGTGCGCCTTTAAGCGTCGGTGCGCCACCCGATCGACCACGCCCGAGCGTTGCTTTGCGTCACCACCTCCTCCTCTTCTTCCTCCTCCGCCTCCTCGCGCGAGCGTTCCCGCGAAGGCAGCGCATCGCGCGCCCGTCGGCGGCTGCAGCAGGGCGCGCAGCGCGATTTGGCAGCGCGCACGCATTTCCATCGGCGCGAATTCCAGAGGCTTTACCGCCCACTGTCTTTGTCAAACAGCTTGCCGTTCTCTCCTTGCAACCCGCCCCTTTCCATTCTACATGGCTCATTCCTTTTTATTCCCTCTGGCGCACTTTCGCGCGCCCCGTGCGTTTTTGTTTCTCCTTCGTCAGCGACGCGTTTGCCCTCCAATAGAAGGCGTCCAAAGCCAAGCGCGCCATCATCTTCATTTTCACACGCGCGCGTTTAATGATGAGCGCGGCGGGTGTCACACATTGCTGGCGTTATGTCGTGGTCGTGCAATCACGTGTGAATGGCAGCGCGTGCAATTGTGGTTTGCGTTCGCGCGCGCGTTCGGTGACAACGTTTCATCTTGGAACGGCTCACGCACTCCCACTTGTAAGCAGCGCGCTTGCAGTTCATGGAAAACCATTGCGGCCAGTTGTTGCCCAGGTGTCGTCGTTTTGCTTTTTGTCCGGCTTTCGTTGTTATCACTTTGCGCAAGTCGTGCATGGGGGGTGGAGGAGGACGGCCGCGTGGGTTTCCCGACGCAGTTCCCTCGAGTGATTGCGCAACGGTCGTGCGTGTTGGCATGCGTCGTACGCGCAGGTGTAACGTGCGCGTGCTCATTTTGGTTTGCATGTACACTGCACAGTGTACCGTATTGTATACTATGGACATACACTTATTGAGCACGCACATGCCGATGTTATGCACTTACGTGCACGTGTACAATGTAATGTATTTCAACACCAGTACGTGGCTCCCTCCGTATTGTATGCCGTACCCCCCGCATGGTTTACTACATGTCATAGCCCCCCGTATTCGTAGTCTCTCTCCGTATTGTCTGCCGTTACAGTGAGTGGGGGAGGACAGGGCGGTTGTAGGAAGGAAGGCGGGTCTGTGCGTCTCAGAGGACAGGGGAGCTGTCACGATGTTGGTTTAGTTTTTGGTGTTTTTTTGAAGCGCGCAAGGTTTCAACCAGCGGCCTGCGTTGGCTGCGGGGCAGTCGCGGCCGCGTGCCTCCCAGCCCTTGCGGGGCTGACCCTCGAGGACCAAAAGCATATCTATTGGGGGGCTTTTTTTCACAGGTTTGCTGTTGTTGTTTTCTTCCTGGCTGCGGGGTGGCCGACCTTCCAGGTTCGGGCTCTCGTGGGCCCTGAGCGCTCCAACGCGCTCTCCTTGAAAACGGTGGCCCTGGTGCCTCTCATTTGAGTTGGACCTCCCGTGCGCGGCCCAGCCCGCAAGCCGTGCCTGAACTGTCGCCTTCGCTGGCTGGCGTTTCGGACCGAAGCGATTCATTCGTTTCAGAGACGACAGCGCCGTTTCGGCGCCACTCCATTTCATGTTTCCAGCGCGCGCCCTCGGGTGCGTCATGGCGCTGACGGCGGCCAGCTTGGCGGCTCACGGCGCAGCCTCCGCGTCCGCCAGCCCAACGGCCAAGGGCTCGGCAACCGCGCGCGTCGGCTGCGACGCTCTCAGCACGGACCCTGGGCCCCAAATGGTTGCCAAATTTATGGGTTTCGCTTCCGATGTCCTCCCGCTGTGCCCCCCCGCCGCTCTATCCACTAGATGTGTTAGGCCTGAGTTTGTTGCAACCCTCGCCCTGTGGGTAAAGACGTGGCGCCCCCGAAACTTCAATCCTTAGCGTGGCCGTTGGCACCTCCCGTTCCCTTCGCCCCTCGGTCGGTCGGTCGGGGCGCGCGCGCGTCCTCCCGATCGTGCCAGCTGAGGGGCGACAGGGCCAGGAGGTCGCCAACGACATGGGACCATCCAGGGTTGGCTGAGGCATTTGCCGACTAGGAGGAAGAGAAGGGAGAAGGATGAGAAGAAGTAGGGGATGAGTTTCTTGTGCCCGAACTCCCCAATGTAGGAGGTGAAGTTTGGCAAGGCCGCGAACGGCCAGAATGGCCATCTGTGCGAGCCTTGCGTGACAGAGGTTGCCAAACGGAGGATCTTCCGCAGCGTCGACGCGGCCGCGTCGGCGTTCACGCAGTCTTCAGTTCTCAAGGCCGAGTGGAAGGCCAGTCGTGATCTACCTGACGATGAAGCTGCTCCAAGCCAGGTGGTGATCAGTGGCACGACTGCTACGACGGAGATCTACGTGGAGTGCCTGTGCGTGAACGCGTCAGAGCTGGCCTACCTGGCCAGGCGCAGGATCTCCCAGTTCAACGTGGCACCGTTCAAGGGCTGGCCAGTCTCAGGGCAGCCTGAGGAGTGCCACGCGGTGATTGACGACTTGCCATCGACCCTCACGGCTGGCTATCGGCGGGTGAAGGTATCCTTGGGGTCAGCTACCCGCCTCCACGTGGTCCACGCCGATAGCAGACCGACTTCGCCATCCCATGGGTTCCTCACATTCCAGATGTGGAACAACCGCGCAGCCGAACCTTCTTGCATCTGGGGCGAGGACCAGCGCTCTCAAGGGCAAGCAGGACGCCATGCGGAAGAGAAAGTCTTTGGATGTGTATGATGAGAATGACCTCACCAGGAAGGTCGCGCGGCGTGCATCTGATCCTGCTGTCGAGCATGGCGAGGATGGCGATGAGCATGCAGACGACGGAGCTAGCACGATTGCTGGCGGCGCAAGGAGCTCCGTGACCGTCGCTGGCCCCAAGAAGAAGGGCAAGGCGACATCTGCTCCTTCGCAGCCGTCGGCCTCAGCAGCGGAGCAGTTCCCGCCCGTCGGCTTCTCGGTCCAGAAGGCGTCGTTCGATGCCGTGGCAACGCTGGCAGGGGAGCATCGCGCTAAACTTCCAGCTGGTTCCCCCGCCGATGGCAAGACGGTGGTCTCCGGCAGCGGCGGGCCCAAGCGCGCTGGCACCCAGGACTTGGAGAGTGCCTCGGCCGCTGGCGCTGGCAAGGTCTACTCCAGTTGCCCCACTGACAAGCGAGAGAAGTGCTTCTACTGGGTCCAGAAGAACGACTTGACGGCCATCCTTGCGAATAAGTCGATGGGCTAGGAGCTCTCGGAAGGCAACGACTGTTTGGGTGCTCTCGCTGGCCAGCGCGAGCTTGCGGGGGCGAGGTCCATCTTGAGCTCCCACATGAAGTTGGTCGAGATCGTTCATAAGGTGAAGTCGTCTGCCGTAGACCAGATCGACGAGGCAACGGAGCGGGCCCACCACGAGACGCTCAATAAGGCCAACGTGAAGTACCCGTTCACCCAGATGCAGTTCATGGTGCGCCGCAGGCTCAGGAAGGATTAGAAGACCTTCGAGGCCAGCTTCAGCAGCATCACGGAGGCCCAGGTGACCTCGTTCGTGGCCCAGGCGATGTGCTTCAACGCGGGCGGCGAGGTTCTCTCCGAAGACTTCGACCCGCTGTCGCTTTCGCTGCTGAACGGGTCGTCTACGCCCCACGAGAAGTACACGTTCTTCTACGAGTTCTTGCTCCAGGAGGTGTTCTGCGCGTGGATCTGCAACGATCTTGAAGCGTCCGAGGCCCTGTCTCTACTGGCAAGCGCGGTCCTCAAGCAAGTGAACGCCGAGCTGCGCCACGAGGCTTTCACGGGACATCACGAGACAGAGTCTATTGAGATCCGACAGTGCATGAAGATTATCCTGGCCCTCCCGGACTCGAGCAACGATGTCGACGACTTGCAGGCGAAGATTGAGGTTCTCAACTCGATCGAGGGGGTGGCGGGTCAGACGTCCGATGGCATCAGCTCGCTGATCTGGAATGGTTTGAAGAACGCCCCGCACCACATGAGGTCCATCGAGATGCTGAAGGCAGCCGTGCCAGCATGGGAGAAGCACTGCAAGTCGATCAAGGAGCAGGGTGAGTGGTTGGATCAGCTTCTGGACGATGAGCTCCGCCAAGACTTGCTTCTACCAGAGGACATCATTCCCACGGCGAATCGCCTGGACGCCGTCATCAAGGACCTACTTGCATGGCACTCGGCTTCGTTCCGCCTGAAGTCCCTCGACGAGTTCGACGACAAGGCCAAGCAGGCCGTTACGTTGACGTACAACGCCATCATCGGTTTGAAGACCGATGCGAACATCCCGATTGACCGCGTCAAGGCTTTGCAGTCCCTCATCGCCACCACCAAGCAGCTATTGCCCATGGACGATGACATCGCTGGGTACGCAGCCATACTGGATCGGAAGCTGGCGGTTGAGAACATCGTCGTCATGAAGTCTGCGGTGAAGGCCAGCATGGGGATCATTCTCACGACGATCGAGACGGACAAGGAAGTCGACCCAGCCAATTCCGCGGACTTCGTAAAGAACTTGAAGGCGTGCGGCAGGGCGAGCGCTGACACGGAGCTGGAGCTGCAGCTCAACAATATGTTCTGGATCTGGGCCAACTTCATCCACGATGACCGCGTGACAGGCGGCAGGAAGCGGGCGCAGGACGAGGCGGCCTTGCAGGTGGTGGCAAGCGTTCTCAAGACGACGGACGGGAGGATGGCAAAGAAGATCGTCCAGTACATCACGGAGGTCCGCCACCTGCTGGACGCGAGTGCGGCGGTGAAGCAGCTGGGCTCTACGGCGATGGAGATCGCCAAGCACGAGAACGTATTCGCGCACATCCAGGATGCCCAGAGTAGGATCACGGCGACCAAGGAGATCAGCGAGACCATCAATGTGCTTGCGGCCTCCAAGCTGGAGGCCTGGCTCCAGAGTCAGCGGAACGTCGGGCAGAAGGCGAAGGACATCAAGATGGTGGCGGAGGCGATCGGCATCACGGCATCGGCACCCCTGAATAGCAAGCATGAGGACTTGGAGAAGGTCGCGCATGGCGGCGCGAACGGGAAATCGTGGTACTTCGGCTTCAAGGGCCGCGGGATGCGGGCGCTCGTGCCCCATGGCATCTCCACGCTGCTCAACAACGAGAACTTCAACATCGACAACGTCCTCGCCCTGGCTGCGGACGTCGAGAAGGACATGGGGAGGAGGGGGTGAACTGAGCACGGGGGTCGGGGGGCATGCCATCGCAATGCCCCCCTCCCCCGCTTCCCTTCCGCCTCCCCCTGGTCTTCCTCCTCCTCCCCTTCCTCTTCCCTCCTCAACCCCCCGTCTCCTCCTCTCCTCCCCCTCCTCCTCCCCCTCCTCCTCCTTCCTCTCCTCCTCCTCCTCCCCCTCCTCTCCTCCTCTCCTCCTCCTCCTCCTCCTCTTCTTCCTCCTCCTCCTCCTCCTCCTCCTCTCCTCCTCCTCCTCCTCCTCCTCCTCCTCTCCTCCTCCTCCGCTGTTCTCCTCCGTTAGTCCTTACTCCTTCTCCTTGTCATGGCTCCTTCTTCTTCCTACTCCTCCTCCTCCTTCTGCCCCTCCTCCTCCACCTCCACCCCCCCCCCCTGGGGGTGGTCCTCAGTGCCCTGGCCGTCGGATCCCCCCCCCCCCCCCCCCCCCCCCCCCCCCCCGCCCCCCATTCCAGCAGGACCTGGAGCTCTACTTGGCGAAGGTCGAGGCGGTCGGCCTCGCGCCGCCTCCCAAGGAGTTCCAGGACGGGATCCGCAAGACGGTGGACGTGGCTAGGAGCCTCGAGGTGACTGGCTCGCTCCTCAAGGGCTTCGACACCATCCACGACGCGACCCTCCTCTTCAACATGGCCCGCAAGGCGGAGATGCAGCTCAAGAGGGTGCTCAAGGTGCTGGGCCCCGTGGATGTCATCCACCCGATCCTCTTCAAGAAGATGGAGCAGGTTCTCGCCTGAATGGCGACCGACGGCGCGGCGGCGAACCGCCGCAGGACGCGCGCCGTCGAGGAGGCTGCCGAGGGCAGCCATTTTGGAGGAAGATCGCTCCTCCGATGGTCGAGGAGCGAAGATGGCGAGAAGGAGTAGAGGGAGGAGTAGAGGGGGGAGTAGAAGGAGGAGAACAGGACCTCAAGGACAAGAGGGGGGGAGGAGGGGGAGGAGAAGGAGGAGGAGGAGGAGGAGGAGGGCACGGTAGGAGGTGAGTAGGACGGGGCGGGGTTGAGAGAGTGAGAAAGGTAGAGAGAGAGAGAGAGAGAGAGAGAGAGAGAGAGAGAGAGAGAGAGAGAGAGAGAGAGAGAGAGAGAGAGAGAGAGAGAGAGAGAGAGAGAGAGGAGAGAGAGAGAGGGGGGAGGAGGGCAAGGACGACTTGGCCGAACTGGGGAGGAGGAGGAGGAGGAGGAGGAGCAGGAGGAAGAGGAGGAGGAGGAGGAGGGGGAGGAGGCGGGGGTCTGCCTTGGCAATCCCCCTTTTCTGCTTGTCGCCCACGTTTATATTCAATCAGGCTTCGCCTGGCGCGTTTGTTCTCGAGAGTTGTTTGGCCGTGTTTGATTCCGCCGCCACTTTTTCTATTCGCGATGGCTTCGCCACTTCCGCCTGCTCGCCTGCTGGGCTTCGGCCCGAGGGGCCATTGGAGCGCTCTTTGGGCTTCTGCTTTTTGGGCTTTTGGGCATTGAGCGGCCGCTCTAGGCCGAGTCGGTCGCGCATCCCAGGTTCCGAAAAGGAGCCGCCATCCACTCGTGATCCAGCCTGTGTTCCTTAGCGGACAGGCGCGTGCGGCTTCTGATCGAAACCGCTGCTCCTCGCGCCGTGCCTGCCTCAGCTTCCCGCTTTCGAAGGCGAAATCTCGAGACCAGTTTCCGAAAAATCGTTGACCATTGAAACCACCATTTATTTTCGTGAAGTCAAAACCATTTTTTAGTACTTTTGGAAATATCTAGCAATGTCTTCCTCAGGGGGACATTACTATCATAACCCACCAGCGGCCCGCCACACACATGGCGACTTGGTTCAAGAGGGCCCGATGCGAGATCCAGATGTTCGAGTCCATCGTGGGAGTAGCGCACGGGGCAGAGCGTCGGCGGTCGCTAGGTTTCTTGGAGGCGGCCTTCGAGAGGGATCCCTCGGAGTTCCCAGACCACTGGGTCAAGGATCTGCGGGGAGAACTCCGGAGCACCTGGGTCGAGGAGCTACGGGAGCTTAGACGTCGGCTCTGCCGGGAGCTCGACACCGAGAACCCAAGGAGGGAGGACATCAAGTACATCTTGCTCATGCCGGATAATGGCTACGACCTGCCCCGAACGTTCGACCTCGGATCCGAATGCCTACTGCCGGCAGGTAGTTGTGCCCCGGCGTAAGGCCGCGCTCACGCGCCTCCTCAATGGGCAACTGAACGCCCACCTTACGAAGAGACCGCCGAAGGCGGGAGGGGGCGATGAGATAGGCGAGCCCCAGCCCTCGGCGCTAAGCGATGACAGGCCCAAGGCGGGGGCTGGGCCCCAGCCGAAGGCGGGACCCAAGGCGGGCGCCGGGGCCCCAGCGGGGACGGCCCCCAAGAGGGCGCACCCAGCGGGCAAGGAGTTAACACGCCAGGAGCGCACGCGCTCCGTGGCGCACGCGCCCCGCAACAAGGACAACGTCCCTATCTGCTGGGGGGCCACCACGCACATGGGCTGCTCGCGGAAGGCTTGCGACTGCCCTAACTCCCATGACCCCATCAAGTCAACGCGCGGGTTGGACTACACGGTGTTAATGCAGCTCACGAGGCGCGGGGGGCTCCTTGGGGCGCCCCGGATCGACCCCAAACAGGTGGATGGGATGATTGCGCAACTGCGCTCGCAAGCCAAGGCAGCCGAGGCCGAGAAGGTCGGCGAGGACCCATCGCCCCCTGCTGCCCCTGACTCCCAGAAGGGAAAGGGTCGTGGCCGTGGCAGCGGCTCGCGAGCGGCGGGCGACCCGGGCCCTGGGCAGGCCCCGGACGACTACGCTACTCTCCAGCTTACCGCGATGGAGTCCGACCTCCGGGAAGCGGTCAAGGGCCCCGACTTCGGATGGCTCGAGGACCACGACTGCCCGCGTGCGGCGGCCACTTGGGACGCCCAGCCCGCGGGTGAGGGACCAGAGCTTCGCCGCAAGCTCATGCAGGAGTTTGAATCCGAGGGCATCTTCGCGCCTCTGAAAGGGGCCAGCGAGTATCTGCAGAGCCACGTTCGCGGGCGCGTCCTGGGAGCACGCCTGCGCGGGGAGCGTCTCACAGTGGAGCGGGCCCTCGAGGAAGCCGTGGATCGCGGCCATCGGGGACTCAGCAGCGAGGCAGCCGACCTGCACGAGGCGCTCAGCTGCGCCGCAGGATACGTCTCCGAGGGCGGGGCCGAGGTCGGCCCGGTCGCCTGGGATACCGACGGGCTGATAGGTCGCGGGTCTTACACCTTTTGGGGCGGGGACACCCGCATCCAGTGGGACTTCCTCGACTACCGGGACCGCCTCAACCCTGCGGAGGAGATGGGCCGAGCGATGGGCCTGGAGGTGGGCGACACCGAGGAGCGGCAGTGCTTGTTACTGCACGTAGCTGCCGGGGTGCTCCTGCTACGCGCGGGCGAGGGCGAAGGCGAGCCCAGCCCGGATGCGGTGCAGCAGTTGGCCGCGACGTACCGCCGTGCACTATGGGAGGAGGCCCACGAGGCACTACGCGCCCTGGGCGACTCACCCCCGTGGATCACGGCCATGGAGGCCGATGTCCGATCCTACGTCCACGACGCGGTGCATCCGCACCACGACAAGGACTATCGCTGCCTAGCAGCATGCCCCGTCGCCGACCTCGACGCCGTCACGCTCCAGGTGCACCGCGCCAATGGCAGTGGGCGCCTATGCGTCGACCACCTGATGGGAACGGGTGTTGGCGCGGAGGATCGAGTTATCCCGCTCCTGATCTGGCGCGGCCACATGCGCGTCTTGCGCCCACGCTCCCACGCGGAGGCAGCGGCCCTAGGCCAGCGTTGGGGGCACGCAGGCTGCCTGTCCCGAGAGATCGTCAGCGTCGGCTGGCGCGAAATGCTCGACGAGGGTCCGGACGTCGAACCCACCGTCCCAGGCAAGAGCGCGCCCTGCACCCACTGCAAGGCAGCGGAAGGTCGGGCTGGCCGCGCAGTTGGGCGCGCGCCAGCTTCGTTCGGAGAACATCCAGCAGACGTCCAGGCTCGCCTCCTGGAGGCAAACGCGATGCCACTTCGACACGACCCCGCGTTCGCGTACGGTCTGATCGCCCAGGAGGTGTACGCCGGGTCGGGGAATTGGTCGGCCGCGCTTCGAGCCGAGGGTATCCGGGTGCTGGAGCAGATCGAATACTACGACGACCCTCTCCGAGAGTCCGGCCCACGGCCGGACCACGACACCCTCGACCCTGCTGTTCGCGCGCGCCTACAGGAGGCCGCGCGGACCCCCATGGGCCCCGATGTGGCCAACGTCTGGTGCTGGGGTACTCCGTGTGGCTCGTACGCCGACCTCGGGCTCATGGCCCAGCCCGGCGGGGCCCCGCAGGGGACCCGCACGTGGGAGCGCCCCGAGGGGGACGGCTCCAAGGATTTTGAGCTCGTTGGTAACAGCCACACCCAGTTCACGTGCGACACCTGCCGCATCCTCCATGACGCCGGCAAGGAGTTTCTCGTCGAGTCCTCCTGGCCTTCGGGCCGCTACCCCAAGATCTGGGACCAGGCCCCTATGCACGAGCTGCGTCGAGCGACCGGGGCCATGATCGTCCCGATCCACATGTGCGCCTGGGGTAAGGCTCCGTCCGATGCGCCAGAGAGCCGCTATCGCAAGGGCAGCTGGTGGCTCGTCAGCCCCCGGCTGTACCTGCACGCCCTGTTGCTGGCGCGCCGATGCCCACGCGACCACCGCCGCGTCGAGCTGAAGGACCACGTGCCTGGCACGGGCATTAAGCGCACCAAGGGGGCGCAGGTTTGGGCCCCCAGACTTTGCACCGCGTGGGCAAAGGTCCTGAAGGGAGCCTATCACCGCTGGTCGGTGAGCCAGCTGCGACGGCAGTTGGCGCCTATATGGGAGGATGGCCCGGGGGCGTCCCCCAATTTCGCCCGGGCGGAGGCGCCCGGGCGCCTGCAGGGCGTCGATTTCATTGGAATCGAGCGCCTACAGGCCTCGGGGGACGGCTCAAAATGCGGCAGGCTTAGCCCAGCCATGCACCGAGCACTGGCGGGGCCCCCTAAGCCCCCGTTGGGAGAGACACAGGGGGAAGGGGGAGGCGAGCGCGGGCAAGCCTCGCTCCCCTTGCGAGGACCCGGCAAGAGATATCGCGGAGGACCTCGACGGGTGCAGCCCGGCGGAGCTGGCCACGGTCTACCTGGCCTTCTGCACGGAGCACCCTGAGCATGACCCCGGGGCCATGCGGACTCTGGTTGGTCTGGGGGATCGGCTCCTCCAACGGACGGGGTCCCTGAGGGAGGCGGCCGCGCTGCTGAGGCGCGCGCGCCACGAGCGCTTGGGCAACCCTCTCCGCGGTGTCCTGGGGGACAAGGTTCGGCGGTGTTTAAGCCGAGAGCGCTTCGAGTACGTCCGGGAGCTAGCGGAAGGAGGGGCATCTGCGCGGCGGGGTGCGCCACGGAGGCGCGAGCGGGCCCAGCCATGCCCTAGCGTGCGAGCCCACATCGACGAGGCTTACCAGAAGGTATGGGCTGATGTGACGTGGGGTATCGTCTTGGTAGCTTCCCAGGCGGCAGAGGGATTTATGACGGAGCTGGTGGAAGCCCCCCTTGGGAGGGCCCCGAAGCAGCTACCGGACAGAACCCTATCGTCCGAGGGGCGCATGATCCACGCGATGCTCTCGGCCAACGCCGCCACTCATAAGCGCGACCACCCGCCGGCCGTCCAGCCACGCCATCGGCAAGTGGCGAGGACGGCGGTATGGCACCGCGCACGTCATCCCGGAGCGCGCCTTCTCTGCGCCAAGCGGGACGTCTCGCGGGCCTTCATGGTGGCTGGACATCGCCCCGGCGGACGTCGGGGACTTCGGCACTTCGCTACCGGGGGCCCACGCCGGCATCGAGGGGGACGTCAGAATTGTTCACCTAGCCATGGTGTTTGGGTGGACAGGAGCCCCAGGCAATTACATGATGCTCGCCCTGGCGGCGAGGGAGCTCCACGAGAGTTATCGGCCTGGGGAGCCGCTCTGGCACGACACAACCCACTTCCACTCGGAGTGGCTTATGGACGATCCAGTGGTAGTGGAGCCCGACATCGGGGTCCGGCCGTGGATGGCATGCGACGCACTGGACGCTTCCATACGGGAGGTATTCGGGTCCGAAGCGGTGAACGTCAGCAAACGGGACGCCGAGGGGGAGCCCTCTACCACTCAGATTATCTGGGGGCTCAGCATGGATTTCGAGCGCGAGCGAGTGGGACTCCCGGAGCCCAAGGCCATGAAGATGCGATTTCTCCTGGCGGAGCCGGAGCTGAGCTTCGGCTGCCGCATGGTACGGCTGCGAACCGCGAGGGAGCTAAGTGGGCTAGGCCAGTTCTGCGCTTGCGCAGCTCCCGCCCTGAGCCTGGAGCTCCCAGCGGTCCACCGGACGCTGTCGGGCGACCCGGGCCAGGCCTACGTCCACCCGCCGGGCGACCCCGAGCAGGTAGAGGCTGCGTGGGACGACTGGCACCAGACCCTGGACTGGCTGCGCGTCTGCTTTGAGATGCCTGTCGAGGGTAACTTCGAGACCTCCTTTGAAGGCCTGCTAGGCCTTCGCGATCGCGCTTCCGGGGGCGCTCGGCAAGTTACGATGGCTGGGGGGTGATGCCACCCTGGACCGGATTGGCGCGCTGGGCTGGACTTCGCGCGAATACATCGTGGCGGAGGCGGCCCCCTACCTGGAGACGCTCCGCTCCGCCCCCGGGGTCACCTGGCAGGGAGAGGGGGAGATCATCGCGGTGGTCGAGCTCCTTTGCCTGATAGCCCTGGCGGCCGAGAAAGGCCCGGACTGGTTCCAGCTTCTATTGCCGTACGTCGCTGACAACAGTAATGTCAGCCGTTGGCTGCGACGCCGCCGTGCACGGAACGCGGTGGCGCGCCACCTGCTTCGAGTCCTGGCCATGCTGGAGCTACGGTACAAGTTCCGGGTCGTGGACGGACTTTACTTGCGAACTTACCACAACGAGCTGGCCGACTTCGTGACTCGAGCCACGGTGGAGGAGGTACGCCAGCGGATGGCGGAGGCAGGATGGACCGAGTTATCACCGGCAGCACCGTGGGGCGAGCTGGTGGAGGAGGCCGCCCAGCGCGAGCTGCGGATGCCAGGAGACGATGGGCCCTGGCGTGCGGCCGCGCTCCAAGTCAAGGGAGCCCGAGAGGCCCTGCCACGCTGCGCGCCCCTGCAAGTCGAGGGGGCGCGGCTACTGGAGGTGGGAACCGCGTGGCCCCCCTTCGGGGAGGCCTGGCAGAGCCTCGGCGGGTCGGCGTTGCTGGCACCGTGGGATGTCGGCGACCGATGGGGCCCGGACGGCGGCGACTACCCCAAGGTCCGCAGGGGCACCGCAGGTCCGCTGGCTGTGCGCGTCTCTGTCGGAGGACCCCGGGGGACGCGAGGCAGCGGGCCTGGAGCGTCTACTGATCGCCATCCGGCCGCTGGCCGTGCTGCTCGACGCCCCCGTCAACTACGCCGCAGCGCGACTGGGTGCGCGCTTGCGGCGCCTCGGCTATGTGGCGCTCTCCCCTGAGACGCGTCTTCTGTGCACACACTTCGGCGACGTCACGGCGCGCGCGCGGGCGATCCAGGTTTGGGGGTGTGGAGAACGGACCCGGGTACCGAGTCCCATTCCCCCCCTGGGGCAGCCCTGCGTGGAGCCACGCGGCCTCTGCCAGCTCTGGAGAGAGGCAGGGCGGCCGCCGCTGGATGAGCTCCGCCTGGACCTCAACCACGGCACATTGCTCGTGGACCCCCGGATCTCGACGACTGGGGATCGCACGATGCCCTGGCCGCGCGGCACGTGGCAACCGGCGGGGGGCGGGCGGGCCCAGCGCGTGGTGATTCATGATCCGCGCGGGCCCTGCCATGCGGCTCGGGCGAAGCCCGACCCACTGAAGGGCTATGCGAACACCTTGATCCTGGAGGGGTCCGAGGGCGGTTGGACCGTGCGAGCCCTGCACCCGAAAGAAATCTGGTGCGCGCAGGGGGGCACGGCGGAGCTGTGGGATATCCTGGGCCTGGGAGGTATGCCGATCGCCGAGCGCATGCGGCAGGCCGCCCGTGCGCTCCCGCGCCGCACGGCCCGTTGGGTGCTCCAGTGGGCGGAGCGTCTGCTGAGGCAGGCCGTAAAGGCGGCAAGCGCAAGCGAGGCACCCGGGGCGCGCGCTGGCGTCGGACCTGACTACGACCGACTCGCTAACGACGAGATGGTTAAGCTGTGGCTAAAGGCCTGGCTTCAGGCCCCCGACCGCCCAAGCGGGCCATTTGAGGTTGCGCTGGAGGCGGGGAAGACGACGGACGACACTGTTCGGCTGGCGGACCAGCTCGACCCCCCTGCTACCATTCGGGCCACTGCGGCAGGGGGGGACGGGGCAGGCGGGGAGCGAGTCGGGGCGGTGACCTTCGCCGTCCCGGAAGACGCGGGGACGCCCAAGCCGAGCGCCAAGGATGGCGCGGGAGGCGACGCGCGCCCCCCCCGCGCAAGACGCGCCGGCGTGCCCGCAGCGCCCCTGCCCCCGCGTTGGTGAAGCCTGCGGCCTGGCGGTGCGCCGGCGGAGACGCCCCGAAAGGGGTTCGGGGTGAGCTTACCGACCCCCGCGAGCTGGACGCGACCGCCACCGAGGCGATGCTGGCCAAGCTCGCCGAAGGGACGCGTGCCAACTACAGCGCCGGGTGGCGTAACTGGGTACTCTGGCGGAGGCTCCGAGGCCGGGGCCCGCACCTCCAGGGGGAGACGCGGGACGCCCGCCTTACGGATGAGGATGACCTCATCCAGTGCCCAGAGGCTCTTGAAGCTCTCTGAATGCTTAAGCCTTAAGCATTGGGGGAGCTCTCCCGGTGTCCAATGCTTAAGGGTTTCACGCCCCTGACGATTTCCAAAAATTGTTGCGCGTTATTAAAAAAAACGCGCTGGGCGACCGCAAAAACAACATAATTAACGCCAAACGACAGTTCAAATCAAAAACAACAAACGAAAACCATCGAAATTCACCGCCCAGCCAGCGCAAAACTCTTCGCGCGGTCCAAAAAAGCGCGCTGGGAGACGAAGGAATCAACCACTTTGGCGCCAAACGAAAGCGCAAACTTAAAATTAAACAAAAAACGCGCATTCGACCACCCAACAGACGGGAAACTCCTCGTGCGATTCGGAAATGCGCGCTGAGCGACAAAAGAAACAACATTTTTAGCGCCAAGCGGAAACGCAATCCCCGTATTTTTGTCGGTTGTTCTTCTTTTTTTCGGTTTATATAAAAAGAAAAACAAAACAAACAAAACAAACACATTTTATAGCCCACCAAACGGAAACACTCTTCGCGAGATTGAGTGAATACACGCTGGGCCACCGAAGCGAATATTCTTTCAGCGCCAAGCGACAGCACACATAAACAAAAATGCTGTAAACAACAAGGCGCATTGTACCGCGAAAACGCAAAACCACATATGGTTAAATAAAACATTTAATTGATAGACGGGCGATGAGGGCAAACATACACACCGAAACACGAAACTGATTTCCCAGAGCGTCTGGCTCGAAATGGCCGAGGTGTCCAAACCTTTCTTTCGCTGGAGAACGCTCGTCGAAGACGACTTCTTTGGCCTGCCCGGCCTGTGGTCGTTCCCGCCAGATCCCCGCCCCCGCTGCGCCATTCTCCCGCGCGATGTGCCAGTCTTCTTCCCACTGGACTACTATGAAGAACGTCTGGATTATTCTCGGTACAATCCCCCTGGCGCTGAAGATGTGCTCCATCCATGGGAGCCCTTGGTCTGGCGATGGGCTGATGATCGTGTGGTTCTGGGAGGACCAACAAGTACCGATACCGCTATCCCCAAACCTCTCCAAGAGTACTCTCTGAACAGAATCTCGAGGCGAATCCAACCGTGGCAACGAGGAATCCCCAGAAAGCCCAAGAAGGACAAAACGGCGGCGGGGTAGCGGTGTCGGTACATTTTCCTCCTCTGAGGTTCGGCTTCCTTGGTTCGCCTACCCCGAGTACATCACGAGTTCTGAAGACTCCGACGCTGAGACCGTCAACTCGTCCCGTTCCAGGGGCCCTCCTATCGTCGACCTCGACCCGCCCATATTTTTGGACTCGCCCATGGACATCGATTGAGGCCAGGGACTTGGGGGAAAAATACGGGGGTGGGAAAGGGGGCTCCGTTAGATACCGTAAGATATCGTAAGATGCACCCTCTCACCAGGCATTCTGGCCCACTGGGATGTAGAAACGCCTCGACATGTAGAGGCATATGTAGGACCAGCTTCAAGGTCTCTCCCCCTACCTCACCTTCACAGCCTTTTCGGCTTCAGATGGCGTCGGCCGGTCAAAGGACCGAGGGCCCTTCCGAGGAGGAGGGCCCCCAGGGGGCCCAGGACTTCCTGCGGGCCCCAAGCGAGCAATGCGACGCTCTCGTGGCCGCCATCAGCGAGGTCGGCGCGACGCAAATCGCACGCACCCTCCCCCATGAGATAGCGTGAGATGACGTAAGCTACACGATATCCGAAGAATACACCCACCCATGCCCATAGGGGATCGCCCCCGCCCCCCCATATGGGCGTGGACGTGCGGCGCCCCCCAGGGCTTGACTACGGAGCGGGTGCAGCGCTGCGAGAGGATCAAGGAGCTCTTCGTGGTGGGGACGATCGTGCCGCCAGATGGCAAACCCAAGGTGCCCTCCTCATTCTCTACTCTCCACCCCCCCTTCCCCATAAGATATCGTAAGATACCGTAAGATGGGGGAGATGCGAGGGCGCGCCCCTGCACCTCCCTCATCCCGTCTCCACTTCTCCACGCCCTGTGCCCAGAGGTGAGCCAGAACGACATCAAGTCGAATTTTGATATCATCAAGGCGATCTTGACGAGGCTGAAAGGCCGGCCTTCGGAACGCACTTTCAGATTCTTACCCCCCCCCACTCTCTCTCCTTCTCTCTCTCCCTCTCCCTAGTCCTTCATGTCCCTCGTCCTCGAGAAACCCTTGCCATCTCGCTAACTTCTCGACAAACCCTTGTCCCCTCGTGTCTCTTGCATTGGGGCTCATGCCAAGAAACGCCCTGCTTCCCTCCAGGGTACTCTGGGTCTCTTGGGTTTCCGTGGTATTCCTGGGGAAGTGTAAGGTCCCTGGACAAAAAAATGATGGGTTTCTGAGGGGATTTCTTGCGGAAAGCTTCTTGTGGCCGAGCTCCTACTGTACGCCACCTCGCGCCATGCGGGCGCATGGCGTAAGGTAGCGTAAGATATCGTAAGATGGCACAGGCTGCGTTTCGAAGGGGCCTTGAGAACCGCCGCCTAGGGGTCCAGCCCACCGCAGATGTCTACAGCATGGCAGTGCATGAGCTGGACAGGTGCAGCGAGTGGAACATGGGCCGCACTGTCGAGCAGGAGAGAGGCGATGTGCCCTCGAAATGGAGCAACTACGAGGGATCGGTCGAACGGACATCGAAAGATAAAACCGTAAGATACCGTAAGATATCGTAAGTGACAGACTGGCCGTCAGACAACGACGAGGAAGACACACATGTCTATAGCATTGCGCTATGCGGTGCTATGCTATGCCAAGCTGGGGCATCAAACGCCATACTATACCATAAGATATCGCAAGTGCCAGGCTGGCCGACGAACAACGATGATGGACGCACACACACACGCATATAGCATTGAGCTATGCTGTGCTATGCTATGCCACGATGTGGCATCAAACGCCGTAAGATACCGTAAGATATCGTAAGTGTCGGGCTGGCCGACGATCAACGATGTTGAACACACACTCACACACGCATACACACATATATATATATATATGTAACTAGTATTGAACTATGCCATGCTATGCTATGCTATGCCACGCTGCGGCACCAGACGCTGTCAGACACTGTAGGATATCGCAAGTGCCAGGCTGGCCGTCGGACAATGATGATGAAGACACGCAAGTATCTGAAGCATTCAACTATGTCATGATATGCCATGCCGCGCTCTGGCCTCAAACGCCGTAAGATACCGTAAGATATCGTAAGTGCCAGGCTGGCCGACGAAATACGATGAAGAACACACACATATCTATATACATATGTACGTACACTGTTGAACTATGCTATGCTATGCCACGCTGTGGCATCAAACGCCGTAAGATACCGTAAGATATCGTAAGTGACAGACTGGCCGTCAGACAACGATGATGAAGACACACACATCTACAATATTGAGCTATGCTATGCTATGCCACGCTGCGGCATCACACGCCATAAGATACCATCAGATATCGCAACTGCCAGACTGGCCGACGAACAATGATGATGAACACACACACGCACAGACACACGTATATAGTATTCAACTATGCTATGCTATGCTATGCCACGCTGCGGCACCAAACGCCGTAAGATGTCGTAAGATATCGTAAGTGCCAGGCTGGCCGTCGGACAACGTTGATGAAGACACGCGCGTATCTGTAGTATTGAACCATGCCATGATATGCTATGCCACGCTGTGGCATCAAACGCCGTAAGATACCGTAAGATATCGTAAGTGCCAGGCTGGCCAACGAACAACGATGAAGAACACGCATATCTATATATAAACAATATTGAGCTATGCTATGCTATGCCACGCTGTGGCATCAAACGCCATAAGATACCGTAAGATATCGTAAGTGCCAGGCTGGCCCACGAACAACGATGAATAACACAAACGCATATACATACAATATTGAGCTATGCTATGCTATACTATGGCATCAAACGCCGTAAGATACCGTAAGATATCGTAAGTGTCAGACTGGCCGACGAACAATGATGATGAACGCACGCACGCATATATACATATGCAAACCCGCAGGTCATCCACGCGATGGTCAGCTATTTGTTGCGCCTGGCCAGATCTTCCAGAACAGGGTCAAGGGACCGATGTGGGTCCAAGGGTCTCCCTCTACCTCAAGAAGAGGATGGGGAGGTGGAGGAAGAAGAGGAGGGGAATGGGGATGGTGGGCGTTAGATACCGTGAGATAGCGTAAGTTGCTCCTCTCTCCCCTCCCCCTCAAAGAAAGGAGATGGAGGAGGAGGAGAAGGGGGAAGGGGGATGGGCGCGGATGCTCGTGAAAAAAAAACGAGTGAAATTTGCGTCCCGCTTCGGGCGTCATGACCCTTGCGGATCGATCAGGCTCGCAAGATGAAACATTGGGTCGTGAGGTCCGGTCGTGAGTTTTGGGCCCGCAGCCATGTGGGCCCCCAGGACGACCAGATCGCCGAGTTGAAGAAGTTGGTCCCTCCCGAGCCTGTGACCAGGACTAGGCGCGGTGCTTCGTCGGAGATTGAGACCCCAGAGAAGGATGATGACCCAGAGAAGGATCCGCACCCGGTTCAGATCAGCCCCGGCAGTCTGGGATTGGGTGCGGCGTATGCTGATCCGTGGCTGCAGGATGGCACCCATGGGCCACGAGTAAGAGAAATAGCGAGGTGCATGAGCATGAGGAGGGGGGCATACAGTGGGGGCTCATGCCAAGAAACACCCTGCTCCCACCAGGGTACCCTGGGTCTCTTGGGTTTCGGTGGTTTTACAAAAGGAAGCGAAGGGGTTCCCAAGCAAAAACATCGGCAACTTTCCTGGTGATTCCGTGTTGATTGTTTTGCGGAAAATGTCTTGTGGCCGGAACTCCTGCAGGCCGTAAGATACCGTGAGATATCGCAAGTTGCCCTCCGAAGGAAAAGGGAGGAGGAACAAGAAATAAGATGGTGATGATGTTGGGGCACAAGTACCGTTAGATATCGTAAGATATCGCAAGGTCCCCCCCCCCCTCTCCCCATCATATCCCCTCCCACTCAGAGGAAAGGGCGCGGTGGAGGAGGAGGGGGGGATGGTGGGGATGTTCGGACAGTATGCCATCAGTACCGTTAGAAATCATGAGACATCGTAAGTTGCCCCCTCCCCCACTTCCCCTCAGAGGGAGGAAGAGGGGGAAGGGGGATGGTGATGATATTTGGGCACAAGTACCGTTAGATACCGTAAGATATCGTAAGTTGCCCAGGGCCCTGCGCGATGATGATAGGATCTCGGCTCGAGATGATTCAAGGTATGTTTGTAATTTGTGTACATATATAAATATATGCACATATATGTATATGTGTATGCATATACGCGTATGTGTATTCTTGTATTATGTATACACATATACACACATGCGCATAGTATGTAAATCCAGTTATGTCAACGCGCACTCACTAACGTTAGATGTCGTAAGATAGCGTAAGATACATGTTCTGTGGCTATATATAAATATGTATACATACACAGGGGAGAGAGAGATAGAGAAAGAAACACAAGAGGGGAACAAAACGATGTCCCCCAGGAGAGGACGAAGCCGAAGTTCAAGAGAGCGAACCTCCTGTCCATGGAGCCCGAGGCTGTGCCTATCCCAGACGGCGAGGCTCAGGAGGTGCCGAAGAAGGAGGACGTGGACCTTATCGTGGCGGAGCTGGCAGATGCCAATCCCTCGCTGACGGAGGCTCAGCTGGAGCAGATCGCGGCCAACCTGATGATGTCCAAGGCGGATAGCGTGCACAACGTGGATGGCATCAACAAGGACGCAGGAAGGAGAAAAAAGGAGAGGAAGGAGACGGACGGAGAGGAGAGGACGGAGGAAGGACGAAAGCTGAAGGAGGGAAGGGATGGAGGAAGGACGGAAGAGAACGGATGGGCAAGAGGAGAGGACGGAGGAAGGAGAGGAAGGAGAGGAACGAACTTGTGGTGCCTATCCCAGGCGTCCTCGGTCTATAGGACGCCTGGTGGCGGCGGGGGTGATGGGTGCAGGCGGCCCCCGCGCCCATGGCCTCCGCCACGAGCCAGGAGCTCGTGGGCCACGCAATGGTCATTTCCGACGACGAGTCTCTGGGCTGCGAGGGGAAGCCGAGCGGCGAGCCGCAGGCGGGAGGCGAGCCGCAGGCGAGTGGCGAGTCGCAGGCGGGTGGCGAGCCGCAGGCGAGTGACGAGACGCAGGCGGACGGCGGCAAGCCGCATGGCTCGTGGCAGGAGCGCGATGATCTCCCTGAAGGCGCTCGCTCAGATGAGGACGATGAGTGCGACGAGGAGGCGCCGCATGAGGACGCGCAGGACGCGCAGGAGGCGCCAGAGGAGGCAGAGGAGGACAAGCGTGGGCTCCCGCCGCCGAGCGAGCCCCCGCTGGCGGCAATGTTGCTCTTGGAGGCCCAGGGCAAGAAGCCGCCGCAGTCGCGGGCCGCCCGAAAGGCGGCTGAGGATGGCATGGAGGAGGCGGCCGCTGAGGAGTCAGAGGAAGACGCAACACGTGAGCCCAAGCCAAAAGGGAAGGCAAAGGCGACAGCAAGGATGAAGAGGCCGGCAGCAGCGATGGCATCATCTTCAGCACCAGGTGATGACGCAGCGATGCCATCATCTTCAGCACCATGTTCGGACGCCGCGGAAGCAACATCTTCAGCACCAGGTGCCGCGGCATTGAAAACACCGTAAGATACCGTAAGATATCGTAAGTGACAGACTGGCCAACGCATACCGATGATGATCACACACACACACACACCTATACATACACCATAGCATTGAGGTTATGCTGTGCTATGCCACGCAGCGGCAACAAACACCGTACCAGATCGTAAGACACCGTAAGTGCCAGGCTGGCCGACGAACAACGATGGTGAACACGCACATCTATATATATATATATATACACACATACATCCACACGTAGCATTGAACTATGCTATGCTTTGCTATGCTATGCTGTGCTACGGTGCAGCATCACGCACCGTTAGATACCGTAAGATATCGTAAGTGTCAGGCTGGCCGTCAGACAACGACGATGAACACGCACACACATGTATGTATATGGATGTTCAGATAGTTTTGAGCTATGCTATGCCATGCTATGCTCTGCCACGCTATGTTGTTTTTGCTGTTGTTCTGGTTTGGGGGGTGCGGCAGAGGCGGCTCGGGTGAGGAAGAATTAGAGGTTATCATTCCGTGTTG
The DNA here is from genome assembly GCA_963575745.1 of Prorocentrum cordatum. NCBI lineage: Eukaryota > Dinophyceae > Prorocentrales > Prorocentraceae > Prorocentrum > Prorocentrum cordatum. The sequence goes on along the minus strand of CAUYUJ010015810.1, from coordinate 282,100 downwards.
TTTTTCACCCACGCACACGCGAGCATCAGATACCGTAAGATATCGTAAGGTGCAAGTTCTGTAATACGTGAGTACACATATGCGTATGTTTGTGTGTGCGCCGGTGTGCGCGCGAGACTATTATGTGAAATCAGACGCGCTAGCATTACATACCGTTATGTATCGTTAGACAGCTGTTGCATGATATACGTATACACGTATATACAGATATGCATGTGTATACGCACATTTCAGTATGGCAATACGCATATATGTTGTTATGTGTATATGCATGTACGAATGTGTGTACAAGTGCATCGACATGTGTTCATGTGTGTATGGATATTTACACATAGTATGGTAGACCATGTTTGTTGAACTGCATACGCTAGCGTTAGATACCGTAAGATAGCGTAAGGTACAGGTTCTGTAGTGCTGTAACTTTTATATACACATACATATGTATATACACATACGTGTGTATGGACGAGGAGAGGAGGTGGAGGGGGAGGCTTGATCCCCCTCCTCCACCTCGCGAAACCCCACCTGGCCTCGTATGCTTCCCAAAGATGGCGCCCGTAAGAGCAAGTTCGGCAAGACGCTCTGCGACCCCACTGACTGGAACGCGCGGCATCAGGAGTTCCTCACGTTCATGCCGGCCAAGCTCCACCCGAACCCCGGACCCCACGGCGAGCACTCTTACAGCAAGAACATCACGATCGGGAAGCGCGGCCACGACTGCAGGGTTGAAGTATCCGGGTAAACAAACTTCCGAGGTGACAACAACAAATAACCGACTAATAACAAAACTACATGAACAGAAATGTTCGGAGGTCCGCGCTGATTCCTTCGGCTGGCGCTGGACTCCCCTGGCGGCGCCTATGGCGCTGCCCCTGGCGTGCTCAGCGCGCAGAGGAAGGGTGTCCGGCGGCGATCCAAGAAATCCCCGCGTTGACTTCCGAACGTTTATGTTTATGCCATCTTTCTTCCTCAACAAAAACCTCCTCCCTCTTCCCTTCGTTTCCTCCTCCTCCTGACTCCCCCCTTCATCTCCTCCTCCTCCTCCGGCGGCGGCCCGCGGGCCAAGCAAGGAGGAAGGGGTCGAGGGCTTCCGCTGAGCCGAGAGCACCAGGCCGAATTCGATCCGCCGCCCCATGGGGAGGGGTCCTGGGGGATCTCGGTCCGCCACCAGCGAGGGCGATGTGCTCGGCCCGCCACCCCGCGAGGGGGGATGCGGACGAGGGGAGAGGAAGAGGAGTCAGGAGAGGAGTGGGAGGAGGAGGAGGAGCAGCAGTAGTAGCAGCAAGAGGAGAAGGATGAGGGGGAGGTGAGGTTTTGGAGGACACAACTGAACAGCGACATGAAGGTCCGCTTCGACCGCTTCGTGTAGTCGCGCGTGAGCTGATTACAGTCAACCCGCATATCAAGGATGGGCAGCCTTTACAAGGGTACCCTTGCATCCTCGCCTCCTCGGTCTATCCTTCGCCGCTGTCGCTGGGCGCGCCCCGCTCGAAAAACTTCGAAATGGGCGTCCAAGGCACTTGCATCCTTATCGCGCAACCTTGCTATACTAGTTGACTGTAGGGTCCCTCATGGTGATTGCACGACAACTCAATCGGGGGGCAATATGGCGTGAGATACCGTAAGATACCGTAAGATGCCCCATAGTCTGTTGAAGTGGTGTTCGGAATCCCAGGTCTTGCTCAAGGACAAAGCGTTCAGGATCGTGAAACCCAAGCACATCAAGGCGCCCCAGATCAAGTGGGGCGAGAACCCAGAGGCGAGCTGGATGGCCATCCAGACGAAGTTGCTCGACCATTTCATTGAGCACAAGATGGAGCTCCCTGCCCCCAAATAGATTATGTATACAGTGGGGGCTCGGCCACAAGAAACCTCCACGAGAAACCCAACCCTGAAATCCGCGATTTGTTCGGTGAAAATCCACATGTGCTGATCGAAAATCGTCAAGTTCTGATTGGGAGCCCATCGAAATCCAAGAAACCCAGGGCACCCTGGCAAAATCCAACTGGTTTCTTTGCACGCGCCCCCACTGTAGGCCAGTTGGGAGCTGCGACTCACGGAGTCGGCAGCGACGGGCGGCACGTTCGGCCGCGCACGACAGGAAAAGAACTGCCGCTGTGCTCGACAAGGGTCAGGGTCCTATAGGTCAGCCATATAGCGCGAAGATAATCGCGCTTCGCGCGTTAGATACCGTAAGATAGCGTAAGATACCCTCCGCCAGAGCGGCGTCGAGAGGGCGCGAAGATAACAGCGAAGTTAGGCGGCCTAGGGATCTGAATGTTCTTCGCCTCGCGCGCTTGGCCTAGCTGCATGGGGCCCAAGATCCACTTGCAAGCATGTCGAGCAACAGCGACTCTAGCATGTTAGAAGATCCTGAGATCGAACCATCTGCGTCCGATGATGACTCGGTAGCCATGGCGAACGCTCCTTGCTCGTCGCTGGCAGGCCAATGCCACCTCATGAAGAATTCGAAATTCGTGCCAGGTTCCAGACTCCGGGCAAGAAACGCATAAGATACCGTAAGATACCGTAAGTTGCACATCCGTCGAAAGAGGCAGAGGAGGAGGAGGATGAGGAGGAGGAGGAGGAGGAGGAGAGGGGAGAGTAAGAACAACTGAGGGTTGGTATCTTAAGCTTCCCCCCCCCTCCCGCCTATATTCGGGCCCCCTACTCCTCTCTCCTCCTCCCCTTTCCCTTCAACTTCCTCCCCTTCCCCGCCCTCATCCTCCGCCCGCTTCCTCTTCCTCCTCCTCCTCCTCCTCCTACTCCCCCAGGCATGTTGTTGGCAATCGTCGGCTTGCTACTGGATCTCGGCGGGAACCCAATGCCCGTGCACAGCGTCGAGCTTTTTGCAGGGTGTCGCTCGATCACGAATGGTGTTCGCAATCACGCTCTCTCTGGAGTGGCATTGGATTTCAAGACCGTTGCAGAATCCGATGACATTACGACCACAGCAGGCTTCGTCAAAGCACTCACATACGTTGTTGCCCTGGAACCTGGGGGGTTGCTCTGGGCTGCCCCCCCGTGCAGCACGTGGGTCTGGGTGGGCCGCTTCCAAACAGGTCGACAACACCATCCGTTGGGAAATCATCAGCCCTTCGTTCAGAGAGCCAACATGCAAGTAAGCCGTGTTGTTCTGTTAGTGGCCTTGGCTGTGCTGCTCCACAACGCAATGGTGATTGCGGAGCAGCCGAGCTCATCGATTTTCGAGCGTCACCCTAGATGGGAACAGCTCTGCCATATTCTAGGAGACTCGATGAATGTGCTTCGCATGTGGATGCAACCGTATGGAGCTGAGAGTCCGAAGGCCACCATCCTCTATGCAAACACTTTGAGTATCAGTAGTCTTTGGAAGGCCCGGGACACCAGCCAGCCGTCAACCATCGAAACAGTCACCTACACCGAGAAGAGCGATGGGACGGTGCAAGTTTGGGGAGCGCCTGCTCTGAAGGGAACGGAAGCATGCCCGATCGGGTTCGGTGAAGCTGTGGGAAATCTGTTCGTGAACCATCGCTGCCACGACGATGGCATCCCGCTGAACGAACTGGTCTCGAACGATTGCAGCCAGGACCCATGGGAGGACGCGGGCCTGCCTCAGGTTCTCTCGGAGCTTCAGGCGCTCAAGGCTCAGCAGAGCCAGTAGTGCTGTAGCATCGTGGTTGGCCAATTGTGATTATTGTCCTTCTCCTCCTCCTCCTCCCTCTGCTCTCCCCCCCCCGCTCCTCCTCCTTCCTCCTCCCAACCCCCTGCCCCTCGGTCGCCTGTCTTGATCGGGCCGCGCTCTTCTGGCCGCCTCCTCTTCGCCTCCTCCTCCTCCTCCTCCACTCTTCCTCCCCCTCCCTTTCCCCCCCCAGTTCCCTATCCTGACTCACTTGGCCAACCGCATAGCAATCGTATTTTCAAGGAGGCCAGGCTCTGAATGCCGAACTGCCCGGGAAGTTCGGCCGCACTTTGCATGCGAGCATGCAGGGGTGCTTTATATAAGCCTGGCCTCATCTCGACTTGCCGCAAGTTGTCAATCCATGACAATGATGGAGGGTGGTCCGCTCAACCCCAACTCCAACGCACACTCCAGCATTAGATACCGTAAGATAGCGTAAGATACACTTGTTATATATGTACATGCGCATGCACACGCCAACACATAGATACACATGTGTGAAATTTAGATATCGATATGTATATACAAGCAATGGTTTGCACATACATACATACATGCAAACACACGCATGTGTACAATATTCTCTTGTGAAAAAAACATGCACTGCCATTAGATACCGTAAGATAACGTAAGATAAGTATGATGTAACTTACATGTGCATGTAAATGTACGCATCAATGTATGTGCACATGTGTATGCATATGTATGTATACACATTCAGAATTACATGCACGTATATATATATGCACATGAATGCGTGTGTATGTGCACCATCTTTATGAGAAACTGCACGCGCTACCATTAGATACCGTAAGATAGCGTAAGATGAGCTGTCTGTAACTTACATGTACATCCGCATATGTATGCATGTGTATGTGTGTATGTAACATATGAGTAGTCCCATGCACGTATGTACATATCGATGGGTGTATGTTCAAAACCTTGCTGGGAAACAGCACGCGCTACCATTAGATACCGTAAGATAGCGTAAGGTGTGTAATCAATACATTACATTATAAACACATGCGCACATGTATGTATGTAAGTATGCATGCGTAGACTTGTGTACACAATTGACCTTTCTGAACAACTGCACGCGCTACCCTTATATACTGGAAGATCGCGTAATACTGGCTGTATGTAACTTACATACACATACACCGACTTACCTATAGATGTATACATGTATACATATACAAAAAATATCATCGACATGTCTGAGACACTGCACGCGCTTACGTTAGATGCCGTAAGATATCGTAAGGTTGGATTTCTGTACTGTATACGTATGCATATAAATACGCAAATATATACACCTGTGTATATAGATACATGCATTCATGTGTGAAGTGCATTTGAATAAAAATATCTAGATGTGTATATATATACATGTATATAAATATGAATATTCAATGTCAACAAATGTCGTTAAACTGCACACCCTCCTCTCTCATTCACCTTCCCCCTCATCTTTTCATCATCCTCACCTTCCCCCTCTCCGCCTACGCGGGCGTAAGATACCGTGAGTTACCGTGAGTTGTCAATCCCCGACCAGGATGAGAGGTAGAATGAAGAGGGATGGAGCGAGGAGGGAGATGGTAGAGCAGATAATGTCCTCCTCCCACCTTCCGCCTCCAGGCAATCGGCATTGTCGAGAGACTCCTGTGCTGCGCGCAGTTTTTTCAGAAAGAAACCACATAAACATGAATGATCGGATGTTGTCCGCGCGGGTTGCCCTGCGTTCGGCGCTGGGCCGCCCCGAGCTCGCATGACGCGCGAAGCGTGCCATGTGCTAGGGGCGGGCACTGCCGACGCATGAAACCCGCGCAAACAACATCCGAACGTTCAATGTTATGTTGTTTCTAGGATGCAGTTCGCTGGCCGCTCGAGGGCGCGCTAGAATTTAAAGGCTTGCTCCCCGGTGGCGCTCCACGCCGCCTGTCCAGCTGGGACAGCTCCCCCAAGGGTCGCCTTGGCCAAGTTTTTTCGAGCTGCGCCCAGCCGAAAACTACGAGGAGAGATCGGGCCTGGCAAAATGCCTGCGCCTTCCGTGTTCCTCAACATCGATGCCCGGGCCCCCGGGTCTCCCGCTGCCCTTCTCCCGGCCGCTCGCGGGCCTGGGAGGGCGAGAAACGCAACCGGAGGAGAACGGCGATGATGGGGGAGAGGAGTAAAAGTGGTGTACCCCCCCCCCTCCCCGGCGTAAGATAGCGTAAGTTAGCGTAAGTTAGCGTCAGATGGCGTGAGGAGGGCCCGCCCCCGGCGTAAGATAGCGCAAGATAGCGTAAGATAGCGTAATCAAGCGTAAGATAGCGTAAGATAGCGTAAGCTAGCATAATGTAGTATAATACAGTGTTTGGCAATTCTAAATTTGGTGCAGATTAAACGCCACCGCAATTTGGTCAAACACCCTAGGTGCCGTAAGTTAGCGTAAGTTGCCGTAAGTTGCGTCTACCCCAGGCATGAACGCATGTGAGAAAGGGTGATTTGCAATTTTCCAGTTTGATCCTTCCAAGGCTCTCGCCGTAAGTTACCGTAAGTTACCGTGAGTTGCAGGCTTCCCACGCTGGATTGCCATGCATTGCAAGTCTTCCGCGCTCGAACGTTGCATGTCGACGTATGGTGCTCCCAATGAGGGGCAAATGAGGCCGTGAGTTACCGTGAGTTACCGTGAGTTGCAGATTTCCCACGCTCGACTGCCATGGATTGCAGGTGCTTGAGCAAAAGAGGCCGTGATTTATTGTGAATTGCCCTATATGTTCTGACTTGTGGAACACTGGAGGCCGTTAGCCGTGGGTTCTGACTTGCAGAATGGCCGTAAGTTACCGTGAGTTACCGTGAGTTCTGAATCTCAAGCTGAAGATCAGAGCGAGGGTGTCCGAACGGTCTATACGCCATCCCTGGGTGAGTGGCTTATCGCCGACCGGCCCCGCGACCTTCGACCCGCCCCTTCGACCCGCCCCGCGACCCACCTAAACGCCCCCTCACTCGTATCCGAAATTGCGGGGTACTATCTGATGATAGCACGTGCATTTCAGCCTTTGTGCTCGAGAGGTTGTCAAGCCCAGCAACCTCCTTCTTCAAAGAAGTTGGCCACGGCGGCTCCAGGGCGGGCCCGGATGGTCTTCTGCAGGGACGCCGAGGGGAAGGTGAATGATGGTGGTGATGGTTGTGGCGATGGCGATAATGATGGCGATGCTGTTGGCGATGATGCTGATGCTGATGATGATGGCGGTGGTGGCGGCAATGATGATAATGATGACGATGGTGTTGACGATGATGGTGATGCTGATGATGATTGCAGTCGGGGCGCTGAAGAAGGAACCCTTTTCGTTGGGGAGTGGTTCGGTGTTCCTTGATTGTGTCAAAGTTTGCCTCGGGTTTTCCTCCGGTTTCCCATGGGAAATCGAGGTTGAACTTATTGGGAAGAAGGGGCCTCGTTCCTTATTTAGGGTTCCTTAGGTCAACGCCTCGACTGTATGATGGCGGCGATGATGATGACGATGAGCTTCTAGGTGATGGTGGACTACCGCGGCAAGATCATGATGACCCCAGCTGCAGTTGCAGTGAAACCAGAGCCTGGCGTTGCTCCGCCTGATCAGGCTGCGCAGCCACAGGGTGGACCTCAGGGCGGCAGGGACATGAGTCAGGACAGCGTCGAGAGTAAGCTGGCTGAGCTGAGGCGGCGCGTGCAGCTCATGCTGAAGGTGAAGAAGGAGGAGGGCTGCAAGACGGAGCAGGCCGCCGCGGGCAGCGCCGCCACGGCCGCAGGCGCCGCCACCTGCGCGGCCGCCTCGGACACGGCGACCTCCAGCAGCTGCCAGGCCCAGCTCGGCAAGGGCAACGACAACACCGCGCCTGGGAAGGGCGCCCAGCTCGGCAAGGGCAACGACAACACCACGCTTGCCAAGGGCCCCCAGCTCGGCAATGGCAACGACGGCACCGCGCCTGGCAAGGGCGCCCAGCTCGGCAAGGGCAACAGCAACGAGGGCAAGGACAGCGCGAAGATCGACCGTCGCCCGGGCAGAGGTAAAGGCGTTCACTTGTCGGATTTGCAGTCGCCGAGCCCGGGGACCAGCCCTTCCCAAGACCGCACGCCGCAGCCTGACAACAGCAGTGAGCCGCGCGCTGGTGATGCCGAAGCTGTGGGTGCGGGTACCTTCAAGCTTGTAGTTCCGAGGCAGCCCGATGGCACCGTGCGCAGCGCCGACCTGCAGAAAGCAATCGTGAGCGCCCACGACGGCCTCGACAAAGCCCATCGGGCCATGTTGTACGCGCGCATGAAGCGCAAGACGGAGTCCAAGGAGTGCCCTCCGTTGCTAGCGGAGAAATGGAAGCAGGCAGCTGGTTCGATCAATGCCACGTCCGAACCCAATTCCACAACACACTCTAGCATCAGATACCGTAAGATAGCGTAAATTACACTTTCTGTGATATACGTAAGAATATGTGCATGCACACGCACACACATTAACTATACATATATACATGTCGTTATAGATGTGTATGTACTACGTTTCTATGGACATGTACGCGCTATCATTAGATACCGTAAGATAGCGTAAGACGCATGTTCCACCATTGTACACCTATACACATGCGATAAATTAATATTCATATATGTCTGTATATGCGTACGTGTGTATGAATGCATACTTGTGTACATGTACATGACTGTGTGCAAGTGCATGCACATATTCATGTATGTGCAAAGCCTTATGTGAAACTTCAAACGCTTGCAATATACATCGTAAGATATCGTAAATAGTATACCTGCGTGTATCGATGTATGTGTATAGACACACATACCTATGCAAATATATGCATGTGTCCTTGTGTACATATGTAAACACAATGGCATATACGTCCGCCAAACTGCACGCGCTCCCGTAGATACCGTAAGATAGCGCAAGACACATCTTTTGCAACCCCTACTGACACGTGCACACACAAATATATTTACTTATACGATGTACAAAGCATGTCTGCTGAACTGTAGTGCTGACCTCCAACGGACATACGCACTATACCTCACGATGGTGTACATATATATATATATGTGTGTATGCGTGCTGCTCCCACACTACAAACCTAACATTATATGTATGCGTACGCATCATGCATATGGGTGTTCAGTAAGATACCGTGAGAAACCGTAAGATGGCGTCAGCCTCTGACGGATGATGATTCGGGGGAGAATGGGGAGGAGAAGGAAGGGGAAAAGGAGGATGATGGAGGAGGAAGCAGGAGGAGGAGGCGCACGTGGAGCAAGAGTTTTTTGCGTGCGAAACCATCTCGAGAGGCTGGCGACTCGAAGAGCCACAAATCAGAGATCTTCAAACTCTTCTTGGCGTGCGGAGGCGACGTAGGCAAGATGGAAGCAACCGAAACTATAGTGAAACGCAAAGCGGAACAACACGAGGACGTCAAAGGGTGGGCCACACGTACACAGCTGCTCAGGAGCTACCTGCCGAGAAAGTGGAGGAGCTCGTAAAGCGCAGCAGCTTCGCCAATGGAAGGGCCCGCTACCATCCAGATTTCCCTGACGACCTGACGATGGTTGAGTACAAGCGGCATCTCAGCACGAAGGAGACATATACATATATCAAGGAACACACGCAGACGATCCACTGGACCGGGGCCTTGAGTGGCCAAGTGGCACTGGAGATGGCGCGCAACTTGGAGTCCCTCTTCGACCAGACCACGACAGGGATGGCAACTCTAGGTGCGCCAGCGTTGCCGGATGCTGCAGGCGTGGCAGCATGCGTGCGTGGCAGCAGGCGTGGACAGCCTGGCCGCAGCGGCAAAGGCCGCGGCCGCACCTCGCGCACCAGCGTGGGGAACGTCTCTACGACGCCTGAAGATTACGTTCAGAAATGGGGGGCGCTGACGAAGACATACACGGACATCATTTCTGAGGTGACCTTCAAGATCAAGGCGAAGCCGTTCCAGGGCGCGTTCTGCGAGCAGCTGCAGATGCTGCAGACTGACCTATCGGCGTCGAAGGAGAGCTTCATGGGCCTCGTCAGCGACGCCAGCAATGCGAAGCTGCTCAACTCGACGATCGAGACCTTCCGGGAGCGGGCCAAGAGGGCGGTCGACCACATTGCGACGGCCGACGACATGCTGAGGATCAAGAAGCGCAAGCTGCCATCAGAGCCTGAGCCACCGAAGGAAACTGGGAGGAAGAGGTGAAGGAGGAGGAGGAGGAGCGTGGAGGAGGGACGAGGGGAGGAGGAGGGCGAGAGGAATGAGAGGGGCAGGAGGAGGAGGAGGAGGAGGAGGAGGAGCTCCCTCCCCTCCCTCCTTCCCTCGGGCGTTGCTAGAAGCGCCCCTGGCCCAAGATTCCCCCAGCTCGTCGCAGCATTTTGGAGCCCCTGGGGCCCTCTGGGCCTCGTGAGGGGTGCCCTGGATGCCGCCTGTGCCACCCCGAGAACCCTGGGGGGCACCTTGGACCAAGGTACTTCTAGCAACGCCCGATTCCCGCGCTCGGTCCAGGACCCGACGAAGAGCGAGGCGCCGTCCGAGCAGCCCGCCGCGCAGCCCGCCGCGGAGACCGCCGCGGGCGCGGGCCAGGAGCAGGCCGCGGTCGCGGTGGCGACGTAGGCACAAGCTCGGACGGCGAAGAACGCCAACAACTGCAGAAACATAACTTTCGTAGCTAAATGTTTGATGGCCCCGCGGCCCGAAATTAGCCTCTAGAGGCTTCTCGAGAAACACGTGTTCGAAGGTTATGTTTATGTAGTTTTTTGATCGTCCTGAATTTTATGCTCTGCTTTGGGAGCTGGCTCGTCGCTGTTCAGGCTCCTGTCGCGTTTCCTGCCCCAGACCTCCTCTTCGTCCTCGTCATCAACTCCTCCTCCTCCTCTGCCTCCTCCTCACCATCATCCATGTCTTCCTCCTATTCATCCTCATCCTCGTCTGTCCACCCTCTCCTCCTGTTTCGCATCCACCTCTACATGAAGGGTGGGCGCGTCAGATAGCGTAAGATAGCGTCGTCTCTCCTCCTCTGATTCCTCCCCTCCCTCATCCCTCTCGTCCTCCTCATATTCATCATCCTCATCCTCCTTCTCTCCTCCTGTTCCAAATCTACCTCTACCTCGAGGGGGGCGCGTCAGCTAGCGTAAGATAGCGTCAGCTCTCCTCCTCTGCCTCCTCCTCGCCCTCATCCCTCTCTTCTCCCTCTTACTCCTCATCCTCATCCTTCTCTCCTCCCGTTCCGCATCCGCCTCTACCTCCGCGAGGGCGCGTCAGATAGCGTAAGATAGCGTAAATTATCCCCCTCTGCCTCCTCCTCGCCCTCATCCCTCTCTTCTTCCTCTTATTCCTCATCCTCATCCTTCTCTCCTCCCGTTCTACATCCGCCTCTACCTCCACGAGGGCGCGTCAGATAGCGTAAGATAGCGTCACCTCTCCTCCTCTGCCTTCTCTCTATCCTCATCCATATTATTATTATTGTTATTATTATTCCGACCCCTTACTCGCTGGTCGTTGAAAGCAAGTGTTTCTGGATTTCCAGACCGCAATCTATTTCAAGCGCCTTCCTACTTAATTATTATACCTACATCTTGCGACCGATGTGTATCATCACCCTCATCCCTTCCTGTTCCGCATCCACGTCGGGACGCGTCGGCTTGCGATAGCGATGTATATAGCTGGAAAGCTATATCAGAGGCCGGCGAAGCTGGCATGTGCATGGCAGGGGCCGAATTGAATTTACATTTTTGTTGCTGCTCCGAACGTGAATCGTCCTTTCTACCTCCCCCTCCTCCTCCCGTCCTCTCCTCCCTCCCCATCCCTTCCCCCCCATCCTCCCTCCCTTTCTCTCCTCCTCTCTTCCCCCCTCCACGGTTTCCTTTCTCTCTCGCATTCCGCTCGCCCGCCCTTTTGGCTTTGTCCTTGAGTTAAGTTAAATTCGGGGTCTCCAGCAGCCGACATGCTCAAGTCGGTCCAGAGGCTAGCAGCCCTCCGGCAAGAAGCGGCGCGACGCCGCGATTCGGCTGCCCCCGCTGCTGCGCTGCATCCGCCCGCGAAAGTGTTCCCGGAGGATCGCCCGATTGAAAACTGAGGGAGGGGGGTTAGCGCGGTCACCGCCTGGGGCGCGAAGATAGCCCCACTTCCCCAGGGCGGCCTATCGAGGGCGCGAAGTTAGGGGCCTGGGAGGGCCTGGGGGAATCGCGGTTGTCAGAAAAATTCAATTACCCTTCCCCCCGAACCCGAACAGTTTTTGGATTTTCAATCAGGGCGCCAAGATTGGGCGCCGCCTGCTGGATAAATACTGCAGCGGGCGACTGTCGGCTGCGGAGGCCCAAGCAATTGCCCAAGATGTTTTAAGCGATTACGGCGATCACCAAGACGCCACTTCGAGATGGGCCTCTTTGGGTGCGCATGGCGAGCACCCTTCAAACTGCCAACGGGACCTCATCAAATGGTGTGAAACTCGGGCAATTTCTTTAGATCCTATTGATGTTGATATTACGTTTAAGAAGGACAAGGATCATGGTGAGTGTGTGCGGAAGCACACCATCCTATATCCACATGAAGTCTTTGGAGCTATATATGATGCAGGTCCCGAGGCTTTCGAATATATGCTCGTTGGTGGCGACACCGATTCTCTGGAGGAGTTCTGGAAGCATGAATGGGACAAGCCCTGGGTAAAAGAACATCCTGGATTCAAAACGCACCATCACGACCCGAAAAAATGCATCCCACTCGGGGTCCACGCAGACAAGGGCCAACACATTTCCAGGGACAAAATTTTGAATATTGCCTGGGGTAGCGCAACGAGCAGGTCAGACACATTGTTTTCCAAGTTCTTGTTCACGATCGTGCCAGACGAATACCTCATAAAAGGAAAAACTGATGAAGAATTATACGCTGTACTTGTGTGGTCACTGTCATGGCTTACCGCAGGGCGATGCCCTCCCACAGATCACACGGGCAAGCCGTGGCCGAGTCGCAGCCGCCGCGCAGAGCTTGCCAAGAACCAGCATATAGCTGGAGGCTATGTGGGACTGTTCAGTGAGTATCGGGGGGACTGGGAATGGTCCACCGAAACTTTTATGTGGAGGCCCGCGCCAGGCCTGCAATGCAACGCCAGCAGGCAACCCAGGGTGGGAAGGTATGGCCCCCATCCTCCCCCTCCCTCTCATCTTCTTCCTCCACCTCCACCACCTTCTTGCCCTCCCCGCCCTCCTCATCGTTGCCCTCCTGAGGGCGAGGCCGCAAGACGCCGTAAGATAGCGTGAGTTGGGCCGCGCCCGCGCCGCCGCCCCCCCTCAAGGGGGGCACGAAGCCGTGGGGAAGGAGGGAGGGAGGAGGAGGGAGAGGAGGAGAAGGTAGGGAGGAAAGAAAACGCGCATCATGGGTTGCAGCTGCAGCTTTGCATTTACAGGATGATTCAAACGGCGCGCCTGTGCGCCATGCCTTCTCGCGGTATCTCACGCTCGGCCACCGTCGTCAACCGACGCGGTGGCGTGAGATAGCGTAAGATAGCGTAAGGGGGCATTGCATTCGCGGGCGCGCCTTCCCAGGGGTTACCGCAATAATTTCTGTTGCCGCCGGGATTGGGCAAGCAAAACCTTGGAGACATTTGCGCACTGGGATTGGGGCCCAAACGCTCCCTGGCGCACGACCACCCTGTCCCACGAAGCGTACGACAAGTTATGTGATAAGAAGTCCGTGCTGACAAAAATCCCAGGGTGGAGACTGGAGAGGACGCGCGGAGATTCCATGCACATCGTGAACCTTGGAATTGCTTGGGTGGTGATCGGATGCGCTTTATGGTTTCTGGCGGAACACCGGGCACATGACAAGTTAGGGCCTGTGGAGGGCGCCACTGCGCTGCCCAATGACGCTCCAATGTCCGCGGCATTGTTCGATTTGTTTTTAAGGTTCAAGAAATGGTGTTCGAACCATAAGTTGACGTGTTCGTGCAGAAAGTTTACAAAAGCAGCCCTTCAGCGTGATAAGAGAGGTGCCCCCGTGCATTTCAGGACGAAAGCAGCCCAGAGCCCAGTGTTGATTGCATGGCTAGCGGATGTGTCTCTAGAATTCTCCAGAAAATGCCACAATGATGATAAGCGGCAAGCTGGAGTGTTGAGCTCGTGTCTTTGGGGTCTTGCAGAGTATTTTCACGTGATCAAATCAGCTGACCGTTTTTTCATGGATGCCGAGTTGCCTCGATTGTATCATGCATCACACACGTTCTTGTACATGTTCAGTGAAATGAGCAGGGAAAGCGACGATCTTCTAATGTGGTCCCACATCCCAAAGATGCACCAGTTTCACCACCTAATACTTGATGCGCTCGACGATCGCAACAATCCCCGTTTTTTTCACTGCTTCGGAGATGAGGACATGGTGGGCATAATGTTGAGAACAGCGAGGTCGTGCCATTCCCTGACTGTAGTTGACAGTTGCGTGCGCAAGTACGCCATTGGTCTAGTAACGCGCATCCACGATTGCGTGCACTGGATGGCAGACTGATCTCGGCCATCAGAAAATTGAATAACAACAACAACTACATAAACATACCTTTCGGAGGCCCGCGCAGATTTCTTGGATCGGCGTCAATGGTGGCGTCAAAGGCGCCGCCAACGGAGCCTGGCGCCGACGCAAGAAATCCGCGGCGACCTCCGAAAGTTAATGTCTTTGTAGTTTTTCCGACTCGAAAGAGGGGGCCGAGGAGGAGGGGCAAGTTATTCGCGCTTCGCGGCTCGGCTACGCCTCTTCGTCATTCGTTTCTTCGCCCCTGGGGGTGACGCGAGAGCGCGAAGCTGGGTGCCCTTGAGGAGGATGAAGAAGATGAAGAGAAGGGGGAGGTAAGCTTTGGCAGGGGATCCCTGAACAGCGAGATTCGGGTCCGCTTCGAGCGCTTCGAACGCCGGTGCAGAAGCTGTTTAGGGTCTGGCGGACCGCCTGACAGGCTCGACAGCTAGCGCGAGATAGCATAAGATAGCGTAAGGTCGTCAAGTCGCTGCTTTCTTGCCCGCCCCCCGCACGCGCTTGCCCGTGCACTGATTTCTTGCCCGCCCCCCGCGCGTGCTTGCCCGCCCCCCGCGCGCGCTTGCCCGCCCCCCGCGCGTGCTTGCCCGCCCCGCGGGAGGAAAGGGGCCCAGAGCTCCGACGTCGCAAAAAAATGCAACATCCTGAAAAATCTCAGCCGGAGCCCTAGACCCCATCTTTCTGCGTCATTTCTCGAGCCAGATCGATCTGCGATGGTCCTGGGGCCTGAAACCTGGCAAAGAGTGAGACGTCAGGATCTCAGGGAAAGGGAATGGGAGGAAAGGGGAGGGAGGGGATGAAAGGCAAGGGTAAACGAGAGGGGGGGGGAACGCGAAAAAAAGAGGATGTTGAGGGAATGGAGAAGAGGGGGGGAAGGGATAACGGAAGGGAAGGGAGAGACAATGACAGAGAGAGAGAGGGCATGCAAGCAGAAAGCAACGCAAGGGCGTTCAAGGTTGAACGCCGCCGGTGGCCCGGGAAACAGGCGATCATTCAAGGTTGAACGATTCCCGCGGTGTCGGGAACCAACGCCAATGAGTTTAAATCCTACGGCTCGCAGGTTGGCGTGGTTATGCCCGCGGATCCTGCTCTTCCTTTATGTCCCCTTTCTGGGCCCTCGGGTCCACCTTGGGGTTCGAGGGCTGGGTCGTATCCCGTGGCGCGCCCATGCTGATTTGTACTGTCTTGTCCGCTGAAGTGTCCGTTCCATTCCCTCCTCCCCCTCCTCCTCCTCCTGCTCCTCCTCCTCCTCCTCCTCCTCCTGCTCCTCCTCCCTGCCTCCCTCCCTCTTTCGTCCTTTCCCCTCCGCCCGCCTTCCCCCTCTCCTTCTGGTTCGAGCCTATGTTGAGGCGGCAGGGTGGGGGACTCGGCCCATATGGACCGCGGGCGAAGCAGAAGCCCTGGGCCGATGAGTCAGCAGATTCTCCCTGATGATGTGCACAACGTCGTGACCGTCATATATGACTCGCCCTCGATGACCGACGTGGATTACGAGGAAAGGGTACCGATGCCGCTACCACGGCGCCCTTTTGTCCTTCTCGGGCCTCCTGGAGATTCCTCGTTGCCTCGGCTGGATTCGCTTCGAAATTCTGGTCAGAACGCACCCCTGGAGAGGTCAGAGGGTCAGCGGTATCGGTACCTTTTGGTCTTCCCACTGGTGCCGTGCAGACTCAGAATGTCGTGGCGACGTCGAGTTCCAGGGGCCAGGGGAAGGTCCTGTCCCAGGAACGCGATCCAAAAGATGAGGACCCCCCGAGGGCGAGGCCGTGAGATACCGTGAGATACCGCAAGTTGGAGCGGAAGGGGAGGGAAAAAGAGGAAGAGGAGTAAACGGACCTAAAACACGTTTTCCTTCGAGGAGGCGGTGCGAGAGATCGAGCGGGCGGTGCGCGATATCGCCCAGGTTACTGCTGACTTGGTCGAGGAGGCCTTCGCCTCTTCCTCCTCCTCATCCTCGTCATCCCTCCTCGCCCCTTCCTCCCCTCGCTCGCCTCCCCCTCGACTTCCTCGTTGGTGGAGCGGATCTTCGCCGAGATAGACGGCGACCTCCCGCCGACCGAGACGTCGGCTGAGCCGAACGTGTGACATCGGCCAGGGAAGATCGGGCCAGCCTGCTCGGACCTGCAAGCGTTTGTGCGCGTGTTTTTGTTTGAGCTCGAGGGCCGAGCCTACTGCTATGGAAAACCTCTGCTTCCGCTCCTCCTCGAGCCTCCGCTTCCCGCTCCTGCGCGCTGGGGCCCTCGAGTCCGACGAGTCCGGACCTGCAAGCGTTTGTGTGCGTGTTTTTGTTTGAGCTCGAGGGCCGAGCCTACTGCTATGGAAAACCTCGGCTTCCGCTCCTCCTCGAGCCTCCGCCTCCCGCTCCTGCACACTGGGGCCCTCGAGTCCAACGAGTCCGAGGAGAGCCCCGAAGCGGGCGCTCCGAATGCGCGCCGACGCGGCTGGCCGACGCGGCCGCCGACACGGACAGCCGCCGACTCGCATTCCGCCTCTCAGCGGAGGGAGACACTGACAATTTCTAGGCCTCCCAGATGGGGTCGGAGCAGCTGTGGTCGAAGAATCGCGCCGCATCGCCGATGCGTCGGCGATGCCGCTCAATTCGGAGCCCGACTTTCGCCACGTCAATGGCGCCAAAGCATCGCCGACATCGCAGGTGCATCGCCAGCGCATCGCCGATGCATCGCCGATGCATCGGCGATGCATTGGCGATGCGGCGCGATACTTCGACCCCATCTACTCCGACCCCATCTAGGTGGCCTCTACAATTGGCCTGCGGAGGGGCCCCTCGTCGTTACGGCCGAAAGCAGCGCGACAAACTGGTGCGTTTGGAGCCTGGAAAGGGCCCGGGGCAGATTTTGAGCTGACTTCGAACTCCCAACGTCTCAAACCGCCTTGCTCCGAGCCTCCCCTCTCCCAAATATTATCCGGTCGCGGTCGCGCATAGCTTACTGCAGCTATACGTGCGACTCGCGTTTTCCCCTTGCACCCGGGAGTGGATAGACCTCCTACTCTGACACGCTGATTGAGGAATTGGCCGTTTTCGGTTCGCGAGAGGGCGTCGAGGCCGTCATTTTTGCGGGTCCAGGTCCGTCGGTTTCGGTCCCAGGCCGTTTTCACTAAGGAGAGGTTTACTACAGTGAGGTGTGTCCACCGCCGACGCACGAGGATTGGGAACTCAGGCTTGAAAAGCCCGAGTCTCCAACATACAGCCGCAACCGCAGGTAGCTGTGCGTCCTGCAACTGCGCCGCGCAGCAGCCGCAGCTGCTGCAATTTCCGCACGCATGTCGTCGAGGAAAAGAAGAATACTATATATATATATATATATATATATAACAAAAAAAAACGCGAGAACCCCGCCCCCAGAAACGAGAGGCCACCGCCCAAAAAAAATGGAGACCCAGGACGCCCCCAAAAAAATGCGAAGCTGAAAAAATGAAAACCGTCAATTGTGAATTTTCAATCCCAAGGCGCGCGCGTGGCAGCAGCGATGCTTCGCCGACTTTTAGCTGTCCACTGTTCGCGTCAAAGCCGCCACCGACTTCTCGCGAGGCCACCCCCCAGAAACGGGAAGCCTCCACCCCGAGAAACTTGACAAATCCTCGAGGCTCCCCGCCCTCAGAAATGAGGCCCCCCCGCCCCTTGAGAAAACCTCGGTTGTGTCAACGCCTACGCTCGCGAGTGCATGGGCATCGGTGGGGCTGTTTGCACACGCGCAACAAAAACAACCCTGGCACCGTCGCTTTGACACAACAAAATATAATATTATACCTTGGGCTGCCCTCTCGGGAGGAAACAAACGCCGCCGAGCTCCGCTCATTCCAGAAAATTGAAAACCCAGGGCAAAAACCCACGAGGCGTGTTCTGACCAGAATCTCACATCGAATCCAGCCGCGGCGCTCTCCGAATGCGTTTGGACCGTCCAGACTTAACGTTTGACCTCCGGGCGGGTGGCGCCAAACAGGCGTTAGATAGCGTAAGTTAGCGTAAGCCGTTTCTTGCCCATGCGAAAATCTGAACGCGAACAGCGCGCGCAGTGAAATGTCCAGTTGCGCGCTCGAAACGTCGCGAGAATACGGCGCGCGAGCCACAACCACGGCGCGCTTGCGTTGCGAAGCCGCGCGCGCGCGTGAAAAATGAAATGCAAACAACGCGACCGCATTTGCGGAATATCCAATTGTGCGCGCCAGAAATTCGCGCGAATGCGACGCGCGGGCAAAAACAAACGCGCTTGCGTTGCGAAGCCGCGATGCGCGCGCGCACACAGAAACACCAACAGCGCGCGCGCATTGGAATATCAGATTGCACGCGCGAAAATTTGCGCGAATACGGCGCGCGGACAAAAAACAACATGTTTGCGTTGAAACGCAGCGATGCGCGCGCTGGTTTATCCCCTGGTCGCGTGAAAACTCGCGCTGAGCATTAAAAATGCATTGCGACTTGGGCGCGCGGACTAACAAAAAAGCGCGCGCGCGTGAAAAATGCAAAACAAAGGCGCGCGCGCGTCGCAAAGCCGCGCCGCGCCCGCGAAAATGGCAAAGAAACGCGCGCGCGCATTGAAAAAATAACGCTCGCGCGTGAAAATAAATCAGAAAATAGCGCGCGCGGGATGCGTTTTCTTAAGAATTTGGGGACTCTCCCGGAGTGGTTTTTGTAGTCTCCCGGATAAAATGCTTAAGGGTTGACCCAATGCTTAAGGCTTAAGCATTTCCGGAGTGTCAAGACCCTCTGGGTATGTCGTGTACCTGTACAAGGTGATGAAGAGGCGGGCCACGACCATCCGCCAGCGCCTGTTCGCCATTCGGTATGCCCATACCCTGGCGGGTTTTGGGGATGTGACCTCCGATCGGCGCCGGCTCTGGACCACGATCGAGGGACTCCGCCGCTGGGACGGACAGGCGAAGTGGCAGCTGCCGGCCACCCCCCGCATGTTGCGCTGGCTCCGCGAATATTTGTTCGCCCACGGGACGGCCACGCGCCGAGAGGCGACCATTTTATGGGCGGCGCTCATGACGGGGTACTTCTTCATGCTCCGCGCGTCGGAGTACTTGGTCCAGGAGGACCGCTCCTGGAGCATGGGGCGGGTGGTGCGTGGGCAGGACGTGCAGGGCCTGCGTGGGGGTACACCCAGCGCGTGGCTCGGCGACTGCGACGAGGTAGTGTTGACGATCACGTCGTCCAAGACGGACCAGTTTAACGCAGGTTGCGTGCGCAACCATTACCGTTCGGGGGTGGATTTGTGTGTCGTGGACGCACTGGCCAACCTCCAGAGGGAGCTGCCGGACCGGTTTGGACAAGGAACCGAGGCGGGGCTCCCCCTGTTCCGCCGGCCTGACGGCCACCCGATTATGCGGGAGGAGGTGCAGGGACTCCTCCAACTCGCGGCCGCCGCCTGTGGCGTGGACGCGGGCCAGATGGGATCCCGCTCCCTGCGCATCGGGGGCGCGACGGCGTTGTACCACGCCTGTCGCGACCTAGAGGCAGTCAAGAGGTTCGGGAGGTGGTCCACGGACGCCTTCCACGGATACCTCTGGGAGGACCATCGACGTCAGGCCCCGTTCGCCCGAGGCATGGCGGAAGGCCACGCCTTACTGGCCCCGGACGCCCGCGGTGATGACGGCGACTCGGCCAGCACCCGCCCCGACCGGTTGGCCGGGAGCGACCCGCCCCCGTTTGGGAGCGACCCGAGGCCCTCGGAGCGCCCGGCCTGGGCGCCCGGGCGCCCCCCATGGGCGCGCCCATCGGCGCGGGCAGGGGCAAAAATGGAGGGGGAAAGGGAGGAGGAGCAGGTGAGACACGAGCCGGGGCGAGGAGCTAGCGGGCGTGTTGGGAAGCAGCAAGCGGGTCCTACAGGTGTTCGGTTCGGGGCGGGGGCTTCGCGTTGCGGGGGTATCCCGGTGGACCTCTCGTCCTCGAGTCCCCATTCGCCGCCGCCCCCGATCGCCCCAGGCACGCCCACCTCCTCCTGGTCCTCTCATCCGCAGCCGTCCCCCACTCCAGAGCGAGGCGCGCGAGCAGCGCGCGCACCCCAGCCCCGCGCGCCAGCCGCGCCTCCGTCCCGCGCGTCGGCAGCGTGCATCATGGGATTCCTTGTGGGCCTGGTGGCCCCGGACCGCAGCAAGGCGCGCTGCCACGACTACAGCATCATGGCGGTGAATCCGCTCGGCGTCGTCGTCTCGGGGTCCGCTGCACGGTGGTGGACGAGTTGAACAGCGAGGACCTCGTCGAGGTGGTCAACCACGACCACGAGGCAGCCCCGTGCATCGCGGCGGCCTGCCTGGCCGCGGGGGCGAGCGAGGACCACGGCCAGCTGGTGCTCGTCGACGGCAAGCGCGGCGCGTGGGGAGTGGGCGCGGGGCCGAATGTCAAGGTCCAGCGCCAGGCGGCCAAGCTGGCGCTCGCCTTGCCCCCGTTCCAGGGGCAGCCCATGCCGGGGCTCCGCGAGCTCTGCGAGAACAACAAGGGGCTGCTCGACACGATGCGCACGGTGGACGCGGAGGCGGTCGGGGAGCTCACCGACGTAGAGGACGCCTCGAGCAAGGGCGAGGCGGGCCCTGCCCCGGCCCCTGTGCTCGACCCGAGCGAGGACGCCGCGGCCGCGGCGCTGGCGCGAGCGGCCATCCAGGCTGCAGCGCGGCGCCGGAGCAAGGGCGCCCCGGCGGAGCGCCCTCGGCCCCCACGCTCCCCGGAGCAGGAGCGCCTCGCCGAGGAGGTCCGCAGGCGCGATCGGGTCGTCCGGACCCCCTCGCGCACGCGGCGCCGCGATCGCGGGCACGAGGAGCATCGCGACCGCGGGCGCAAGGAGCGCGCGGAGGAGGCCGTCCTGAAGCCCAAGACTGGGGGCGCACCTCCGAGGGCCGTCGTCGTGAAGCGCGAGGCCGTCCTGAAGCCCAAGAGCGGAGGAGCCCCGCCGAGGTCCTTCGAGGTGAAGACTGAAGTGGAGGAGACGGCGACGCCAGGCGCGGGGGACAGCCTACCCCAGCGCCGGCCGCGCTCGAGGAGCCGCCGTAGGCGCAAGGAGGAGCAGCGCCAGAGCGCCCAGCAGCAGCCCAGTGACCAGCACGACGAGGGCGAGGCCATCATCCGCATCGAGCGGGTGCCGCACCACGTCGACGCCGAGGTGGTCAGGCAGGTGGTCGTGCCCTTCGGGGTCGTCAAGCACATCGCCTTCCTGTGCGACCACCGCCACAAGCGGGAGCCGTGTGTGCTCGTGGAGTTCCAGCGCCGCGCTGATGCAAAGCGCGCGCGGGAGTGCATGCAGTCGAACTGCCGGTTCTACAAGACGGACCCGTGCACGGTGGTCACGGAGTGGGCGAGCCGGCCTCGCGGCCCTGACTCAGGCAGCGACGGGGAGGATGGCCCAACCATCCAGCCGCCTGCCTGCCCGACGTGCGCTCGCAAGATGCGCTGGAGCTCCTTCGACCCGGGAGACGGTTGGGGTTGCGAGATGTGCCCCGCGGGCGGAGCTAACAGCGGAGCCCTGCGGTGGCACTGCAAGGGGTGCGACGTGAGCTACTGCGAGGCTTGCCGCGTCGCCTTCGGCAAGCCCAAGACGGTGGTGGAGAAGGCCCGGCAGAGCGGCCACGCCGAGCGGGAGGCGCCGGGCCCCAGCGCCGGCCACGGAGAGCGCCCCAGCACGCTCTGCGCCCGGCGCATCATGCGCCGCTTCGTTTTTCTTTCTTACTTTGCGCTCTTCGCGCACGCGCCGCGCCCGCGCTCTGGGTGCGCGGGGCGCGGAAGGCCTCAAGGATGCAGGCTAGTGGCCGCGCGCGCGAGGCTCTCGTGGCCTCGGGATCCGCCCTCGCGCCTCGGGCTGGGCGCCCCCGCGCGCGCGGCTGCGCTTTTTCTTTCTCGTGGCCGTGCGGCCGCAGGCGTGCCAGAGCGCGAGCACGTGGACCGTCAGGGCCCACGCGCACGCGCCGGGCGTGGGCCGTCAGGGCCCACGCCCGGGTGGAGATGCGCGTCGCCACGCTGCCATGAGTAAAATATCCTCGTCCCGTCCTGGTCCCTCTCTCGTCCCCTCCTCTCCTCCTCCCCCTCCGTTGAGTGCACGCGTATCTCACTTAACTTGTATAGTCTGATAGGTTTGTAGACTGCAGGTTAAGTGGGAGGGGGTGTGGGCTCAGGTAGCCATTTTTGGGTCCGTAGCGTTCGGCTCAGGCCGACGCGCGGGTGCCCACCCACCCCGCTTTGCTCCCTGACGCCTGCGCTGGCCGCGCGGCCGCAGGCGTGCCAGAGCGCGAGCACGTGGACCGTCAGGGCCCACGCGCACGCGCCGGGCGTGGGCCGTCAGGGCCCACGCCCGGGTGGAGATGCGCGTCGCCACGCTGCCATGAGTAAAATATCCTCGCCCAGTCCTGGTCCCTCTCTCGTCCCCTCCTCTCCTCCTCCCCCTCCGTTGAGTGCACGCGTATCTCACTTAACCTTCCAGGGGGTGCTCCACGACGCTCTAAGAGGCAGCAAAGACGCCCCAAGAGGACCCCGAGCGCACGCTAAAAAGGCAACAATCGTCAAACTCCTATAGGAACGCATATATTTTCAGCATGTCCGCCTTGTGTGCTCCTCAGCGGCCCAGGACACGCCATGATGCCTCCCAAATCGCCCCAAGAAGACGCTAGCGGTCCCTAAGAAGGCTCCAAGACGGCCCACAAGAGCCTCAAGACGACGCCAGAGAGCCCTGAAACGGCCTCACAGAACCCCAAGACGGCCCCAAAACACCTCCGAGGGGGCCCCAAGAGGCTCCTAAGACTACCTCAGGCAGCCTCAAGAGAGCTCCAAGAAGGTCCAAGGCCTCCCGGACGCCCCGTGACGGCCCAAAATGGCCCCAAGACGTCCCAAAACGCCCCCAAAAAACTTCAGAATGACCCGAAAAAGACCCAGACAAGGACCACCAAGCAGGCCCAGAGACGCCCATTAAAAGAGCGATCGGTGAAGTACAAAGCTCTTCTCCAAAGAGAGAGCCGCAGCGTAGAGAGCTCTCCCAGGCACGGCTCCCAAGAGCGAGCGGTGACGTGACCAGCCCTTCACACAGGGGCTCTCAAAAGCGAAGGGCCCCATGAGCCATCTCTGGCCGATTCCTGAATCGCCCGGGGAAGCGCGATCAAGTATCTAAAATCGGCCTCGGCGGGCCCCTGGCGCGGCCTCAGCGGGCCCCTGGCGCCCCTGGCGTGCCTCCGGGCGGCTCGAGCACGTTTCGGAACGCCTCAGTGAGCGCTGAGATCGGGCCAAGAGCCTCAACATGGCTCCAAGACGGCCCCAGAAACCGTCCAGACAGCTCGCGGCGGCCAAAAATGATTAATTGTTCTGTGGTTGATTGATTCTAAGGGTCCCATGATTTCGAGGGCCAAGATGGCTCTTGGGGCCCCCCCGAACGCTCCAAGGCCGCCCAAGAGCCCCAGCAAGTGCCCCAAGACGGCTCAGGAGGTCTCCTAGACGGCTCCCGGAGGAGCCCAAGACGGCCCAAGCGAGTCCTGAGATGGCGCGAGAAAGCCTCCATGAGTCCGAGCTCCTGAACGGGCCCCAAGAGCCGCCCAAGAGGGCTCACGGAGAGCTCCGAGGCAGCCCAAGAGTCCCAACATGGCGCCAAGACGGCCCAAGAGGCCGTCCAGATTGCTCGCGGCGACCAAGAATCATTGACTATTCTATGGTTTTCGCTTGATTTGCAGGTTCTCGCGATTTCGAGTTAAGAGCGGCCCAGGACGGCTCCTGGGCCGACCACGAATGTTCCAAGGCTCAAGAGGCTCCGGCAAGTGCCCCAAGACGGCTCAGGAGTGCTCCAAGACGGGTTCCCAGAGGATCCCAAAAAGGCCCAAGAGAGAACCAAGACGGCGCGAGAGAGCCCCCAGGAGCCCCCAGATTGGCCCCAAGAGCCGCCAACGAGGGTTCACAGGGAGCTCCGAAACGGCCCAACACCCCAATCATTGATTTCCCCATGGTTCTTGAATGCTTTCCACCTTCTCGCCATTTCGAGCCAAGACTGGCGCAAGGCGGCCATTTCGAGCAAAGATTGGCCCAAGATGACGTGGACGAAGTCCACGGGTTCGCCCGAGTCTCTCCTACAACGCTGGGATCAGCGCGTGCGAGAAGGGCGAGCAGTGGCAGCGGGCTCTGGCGCTGCTGAGCGAGATGTGGGAGGCGAAGCTGGAGCCCGACGTCATCTGTACTACAATTCTGGTCGCGGCGCGTGCGGGAAGGAAAATCTGCAGCAGCGCGCCAGGCCGTCCCGAGAGCCCGCGGGCCGCCCGGAGAGCCTCTGGGGCGCTCCTCGACGGCCTCAAGAGGCCCCTGGAGCGCTCGCCGACGGCTCCAGGAACCAAGATGGCCTCACAGACGCCCACGAGAGCCTAAGCCGACCCGACTGGAGCCCCCTGACGGCCCAACAATGCTTCAGAGACAGCCCCCGCGGACCGCCTGGACGGCGCCACGGGGCAAAACTTGTGCGTTTTCCGAAGGTTCCGAGGGTTTCCCTTTTCCCGCGCCCTGGGGGCTTCCCACATTGCCCCTGCACGGTCCAAGAGGGCCCCAGGAGGGCCCCCAGACGGCCCAAGAAGGCCCCAAGCCAGGCCCAAGAGCGTCCCAAGACGGCCCAAGAGAGCTTCAAGTGATTCCCAAGTCAGTCCCAGAAAGGGTCCCAGACCCCGCCCGAACGGGCCCAAAGCGAACTCCAAAACGGCCCGAGACCCCCAGGATGGCCCCAAGACGCCCCGAGAAGGGCCCAATATGCCGCCCGAGAGGGCCCACAGCAACCTCCGAGACGGCCGAAGACCCCCAAGATGGCCCCCCAACCCCCCTGCCCGGCCCCCAACCGAGGCCCGCAAACGTGCCCCCCTCACTCTGACTGTGCCTGAAAACCTTTGTGTTTTTGGCGAATCGCGCATAGGAGTGGCGCGATTTGCAAAAACCCAATTCTTTTCACTCTTCCAGGTCAGTGCCCGTAGCTCCCCGACTGCTTTCCGGGGTGGCCCCCAGACGTGGCCCCGTAAACGTCGGCCCCACACGTGACCCCCAAACGGGACCACCAAAGGCGGCCCCCACACACAAAGCCTCCGAAGATCGGCCCTGCCGCCCCAGTAAGCGTGGCTCCCGAACGTCACCCCCACGCGTAGCCCCCAGGCGCCCCCAACCGTGCCCCCCCCCCCCCCCCCCACACACACACACAGCCCCCAACCATTACCTTCAAACGTGGCCGTCACATGTGCCTCCGAAGGTCGCCCCTGCCGCCCCATGGACGCCCGAGCTGTTCAACTTCGACGAGCACGCCGTGGATTTAACCCACGGGTTCACACTAGTCTTCTCTTCTCAATGGCAGACGGAAGCGCGTGCGAAAAGGTCGTGCACTTTGCCCCCCCCCCTCCCCCCTTGCCCCCCCCCCCTGGAGGGCCATTTTTCGAGACCCCTCACGCAGATCCTGGCCCCCGAGCATCACAAATCGAGCACTCCCCCCAAAGACGCGCCGAAGTGGCCAGAAGAGGCCCCAAGGAGCGTCCAAGAGGCCCCTAGAGGCCCCCAATAAGGCCCACGAGGCCCCCTAGAGGACCCCAGAAAGGCTCTAGAGGCTTCCATGAGCCTCCAACAGTCCTCCGAAGCATGTCCCCAGAGGCCAAAATCTTGCATTTCCCAATGGTTTTTGAAGGAGTTTTGCCTGCTCACCTTCTCGGCTAGCCGACGCTCCAAGCCGGCCGAAGAGACCCACAAGACCGCCCCAGGACGGCCCAAGGGGCCTCCAAGCGCGTCCCCAGACGGCCCAAGGAGCCCCAAGATTGCCCAAGAGGCGCCCGAGACGGCCCCGGAGGACCCCAAGCCAGGCCCAAGAGGGGGCCAAAGCACGGAAAAAACCCTCCTGGGCACGCCCGCACAAGGCCCCAAGGCCCCCCCAAGAGGCCGCCAAGAGCCTCCAACAGTACCCCGACGCATGCCCCCAGAGGCCAAAATTGTCTAACAGCTCTTGCTGATAGGTTTCTAGTGGTCTCAAAAGAGAACATCTTGACGCCCCGAGGGGGGTCGGGGCGGGACCCGGACAGGGGATCCGGCAGGATCCGACAGCCCCAGGAATCTTTAGGAATCATTTGTAATTTTTAAGAACCCTTAGGAATCCATTCCCAGAACATCATTCCCAGGTCACATTTTGAATGCCCGGAGCCAGCTGTAGGCCACTTCGTGTTCTTCGTGTTCCCGGAACACCATTCCCAGGCCACATTTTGAATGCCCGGAGCCAACCGTAGGCCATTTCGTGTTCTTCGTGTTCCCAGAACACCATTCCCAGGCCACATTTTGAATGCCCGGAGCCAACTGTAGGCCACTTCGTGTTCTTCGCGTTCCCAGAACACCATTCCCAGGCCACATTTTGAATGCCCGGATCCAACTGTGGGCCACTTCGTGTTCTTCGCGTTCCCAGAATATTCCTGTACCGTATTTTGATTGTCCAGAGCCAATTGTGGGCCAGTTCGTGATCTTCGTGTTCCCAGAACACCAGTCCTGTGTCGTATTTTGAATGCCCGAGCTGAGGCAGGCTGAGGCCGAGGCAGGCGGCTGAGGCCGAGGCAGGCTGAGGCTGAGGCTGAGGCTGAGGCACGCCGAGGCAGGCTGAGGCTGAGGCTGAGGCAGGCTGAGGCTGAGGCAGGCTGAGGCTGAGGCTGACGCAGGCTGAGGCCGAGGCAGGCTGAGGCTGAGGCTGAGGCAGGCTGAGGCTGACTAGGCTGAGACTGAGGCTGAGGCACGCTGAGGCTGAGGCTAAGGCTGATGCAGGCTGAGGCTGAGAGGCTGACGCTGAGGCTGAGGCAGGCTGAGGCTGACGCTGAGGCCGAGGCAGGCTGAGGCTGAGGCAAGCCGAGGCAGGCTGAGGCTGAGGCTGAAGCTGAGGCAGGCTGAGGCTGAGGCTGTGGCTGAGGCTGAGGCAAGCTGCGGCTGAGGCAGGCTGAGGCTGAGGCTGATGCAGGCTGAGGCTGAGGCAGACTGAGGCTGAGGCAGAGGCAGGCTGAGGCTGAGGCTGAGACCGAGGCAGGCTGAGTCTGAGGCCGAGGCAAGCCGAGGTAGGCTGAGGCTGAGGCTGAGGCTGAGGCTGAGGCAGGCTGAGGCTGAGACAGGCTGAGGCTGAGGCTGAGGCAGGCTGAGACTGAGGCAGGCTGAGGCTGAGGCCGAGGCAGGCTCAGGCCGAGACAGGCTGAGGCTGAGACTGAGGCTGAGGCTGAGGATGAGGCCGAGGCAGGCCGAAGCTGCCTCGGCCTCATCCTAAGGTTTCCTCAGGATTCCTAAGGGTTCCTATGCATTCCTAAGGATGCCTAAGGATGCCTTAGGAATCCTTAGGAATTATTAGGATTCCATTGGATCCTAAGGCCGTTGCCACTGCGACTGTCATCGCGACTGCGACTGCGAGAACAGCAGAATTCTACAACTGGATTCTCACCTGAATCTTAAGGGGAATGCTTCCAGATATGCTTATACACATCGCTGTTAGGTTGCTTTGCCGGGATAATCATTTCTTTCTCCATGGTTCTGGAAGGAATTTTGCCTTCTCGTCTTCTCGGCTAGCCGACGCTCCACGACGGCCGGAGAGAACCACAAGACCGCCCCAGGACGGCCCAACAGGCCTCCAAGCGCGTCCCCAGACGGCCCACGGAGCCCCCAGATGGCCCAAGAGGCGCCCGAGACGGCCCCAGAGGACCCCAAGCCAGGCCCAAGAGGGGGCCAAAGCACGGGGAAAAACCCTGACATTCCGAGCCCTGGGCCCCCATACGCCCACACAAGGCCCCAAGGCCCCCCCAAGAGGCCGCCAAGAGCCACCAACATTACTCCGAAGCATGCCCCCAGATGCCAACATTGTTTTTGATGGAGTTTTGCCTTCTCGCCTTCTCGGCTAGCCGCCGCTCCAAGACGGCCGAAGACACCCACAAGACCGCCCTTGCTTTCTCGCCTTCTCGGCTAGCCGACGCTCCAAGACGGCTGGAGAGAACCACAAGACCGCCCCAGGACGGCCCAAGAGGCCTTCAAGCGCGTCCCCAGACGGCCCAAGGAGCCCCAAGATGGCCCAAGATGCGCCCAAGCCGGCCCCAGAGGACCCCAAGCCAGGACCCCCAGGAGGGACCCAAGAGGCAAACATTGATTTAGCCGCTTCAGAAAACGTGCATGTTTGATATGCGCGCTCTTTTCGTCTTCACCGCGTCCAGGCCTTCCCGATCGCCCCAAGACGCCCCCAGAGCACCCCAGGAGGGCCCCCTAAACGGCTATACAGGCCCCTCGCCCCATGACGCGCCCAGAGGCCCCCAAAGGGCCACACACGGCCCCGACGGCCCAGGACGCACCCAAGACAGCCCCAAGAGCAGCCAAGAATGGCCAAAGGGACGGCTCCGAGCGGCTCCAGGGGGCGCCAAGATGGCCTCAGAGCACCCTTGGGAGCCCCAAGGCAGCCCCAGAGGCCCCCAAGGCAGGCCAGGAGGCTCCCAAGACGGCCAGGAGGGCCTCCAGGAGAGCCCCAAGAGGCCCAAACCGTCCCATTCCCGACGGGAAGCGAAAATTTTCGGTTTGCTCAGTTTTTTCGTCCTCGCAGCGTCCAAGACAGCTATAGAGGCCCTCCACCTCGTCCCAAGACGCGCCCAGAGGCCCCCAAAGGGCCCTTCACGACCCCGGGACGGCTCCAGAGGCGCC
This sequence comes from Prorocentrum cordatum, assembly GCA_963575745.1. Lineage (NCBI taxonomy): Eukaryota > Dinophyceae > Prorocentrales > Prorocentraceae > Prorocentrum > Prorocentrum cordatum. Next base: position 253,295 of record CAUYUJ010015810.1, on the reverse strand, counting down.
CGAGACGGCCCAGGACGCACCCAAGACAGCCCCAAGAGCAGCCAAGAATGGCCAACGGGACGGCTCCAAGAGGCTCCAGGGGGCGCCAAGACGGCCTCAGAGCACCCTTGGGAGCCCCACGACAGCCCCAGAAGCCCTCAAGGCAGGCCAGGAGGCTCCCAAGACGGCCCAGGAGGGCCTCAGGAGAGCCCCAAGAGGCCCAAACCGTAACATTCCCGACGGGAAACGCATTTGTTCAATATATCTTGTTTTTTCGTCCTCGCAGCGTCCAGAAGGCTTTACAGGCCACCCAGCTCGCCCCAAGACGCGGCCAGGCGCCCCCATGAGGGCGCCCAAAGGGCCACACACTGCCCCGGGACGGCCCAAGACGCACCCAAGACAGCCCCAAGAGCAGTTAATAATGGCCCAAGACGGCTCCACCGCCCCGTCTCCAAGACGGCTGTAGAGGCCCCCGCCGCCCCGTCTCCAAGCCTTTCCGTTTGGACAGTCTCCAAGACGGTCTCTGGGCCGTCCGGGACGGCTCGAGAGACGACCGAGACGGCTCAAGAAACACCAAAGACAGCCCCAGTAGCGCCCAATATTGGCCCAAGATGGCCCCAAGATTGTCCCAAGATGGTCCGAGAGGCGCCCATGACGGCCCCACATCGCCCCAAGACGGCCCGAGATGCACTCAAGACTGCCAAAGAGGGCTCCGAGAGACCCACCCCCAGGAGGACGAAAAGAGGCCCCCAAGCGGCCCCCGAGAGGCCTTGGATGCTTCTCTCTTGGGGAGCGTCGAACTTCCAGCATCGTTTTGGAGGCTTCTTGGACCCTCTGGGAGCCATCTCTGTGCTATTTGGGGACGTCTTGGGGAGGTGCGCTCGAAAAGTCGATTCGTGTCCTCGCACTGGGGCCCTTCTCAGGGAGTTCCGTCTCGCCGCCCTCTTGCGGGCCTCCTAGGCCGCGCCCGCTGACCCCATTGTCACCACACTGCCAGATGAAATTATCATGCGGCCCCGGCGAAGAGCAAATAAACTTCTCACGGCTACCTTCCCCGCAGAAGCTATGATGAACACAGACTGCGGCGTCATGAACAGCTTCTGTCCACACCAGGTCATGCCTACATGGGTGTGCTTCCACTGACACCGCCTCTACCACCGCGTTGCTGCCTTCAGGCCTGCTTGCCTGCATCCCTCGCCCACCTTCCCCTCCAGCGGCCACCTCCTCCATCCATGCCGTCCCCTCCACCCTCCCCTTACCCGCGAGGCCCCAGAGACGCTCCACTTCCACGTCCAAGCCAGGGCGGGCAAGTTCCGCGGCCGGAGGCCGCGGGTCAGCCCTAGTCAGCTGCAGCGCTGGGATCAGCGCGTGCGAGAAGGGCGGGCAGTGGCAGCCGGCGCTGGCGTTGTTGAGTGAGATGCGGGAGGCGAAGCTGGAACCCAACGTCATCTATACAGTATGCAAGGAGGAAGCGCGTGCCAGCAGGAGAGCGGATCACATGGCAGCAGAACCCTCCAGCGGGGCCCGGCGCTCCGCGACGGCCTCGGCCTCCCCACGGAGACTCGAGGGCCCGGAAACTGCCCAAGAGGGCCTGCGAGACGGTCCACGAGTGCTCGAAGACGCTCAAGATAGCCCCCAGACGGCCCAAGAGGCACCCCAAAACGCCCCAAGTGGGCTCCCAGAAAGCGCCCGAGAGAGCCCGCACAAGCAAAACATCGTCCCAAAACCTGAGTAACACGTACATGTTCGCAACTCCTCTGCTTTTCGTTTTCGTCGAAGCTTCCACGACGGCAATACAGGCCCCCAAGATCGGCCCAAGACGTCTAAGGAGACCCCCCCAGGCTCCCAAGACGGCCCCCGACGGCCACACGACGGCTCCTGTGGCGCCCATTACAGCCCAAGATGCAGTCAAGACAGTCCCAAGAGCAGCCACAGATGGCCCAAGAGGGCCTCCGGACGGCCCCACAGGCGCCCAAGACGGCCTCAGACAGCCCCAAGAGGCACCCAAGAGGCCCCCCAATCGCTCCAAGTGACGCCCAGGAGACGCCCGAGAGAGCCCACACAAGCAAAACATCGTCCCAAAACCTAAGGAACACGTACATGTTCGCAACTCCCGTGCTTTTCGTTTTCGAAGCGTCCACGACGACAATACGGGCCCCCAAGATCGGCCCAAGACGTCTCAGGAGGCCCCCATGAGGCTCCCAAGACGGCCCCCGACGGCCCCCAGACGGCTTCTGCGGCGCTCTGCATGCAAGTCAACCCCAAGAGCGGCCACTGATGGCCCAAGAGGGCCTCCAAATAGTCCCAAGACGGCCCCACAGGTGCCCAAGACAGCCCCAGACAGCCCAAGAGGGCCGCAAGAGTGCCCCAGAAGGCTGCCAGACGGCCCAAGAGGGCCCCAAGAGGCCCCCAGGAGGCCGAAGAGAAACCCCGAGAGGCCCCCAAACAGTTCCCAAGGAGAACGCAGCGCCTGCCATCAGGATTCGACAAGGCAACCAGAAAAGTCACCAGAGCGCTCGGAGGGCCTCCCCACGGAGGCTCGATGGCCCCAGACGGCCCCAAGACAGCTCACAGAGAGCGCCCCGACGGCCCGAGGGGATCGTCTTGGGCCGTCCTGGGGATCGTCTTGGGCCGTCCTCGGCGACAGTCCCGGAATGGCTCCAGACGGCCCCAGACACCTTCAAGGATAGCCCCAAGACGCTCCAGGAGCTTCCCGACGCCGCCTACGACGGCTCCGACCCGAGCCCATAGAGGCCCACAAAGGCCGCCACAGTGCGCGGCATGACCGCTCGAGGTCGAAATCTGACGCGGGGTCTGGGCCCGAGACTGAGATTTAACGTGAGGGTCCCGCGCCCCCCGAGCTTGAGGACAAAATTTAACGCGAGAGTGGCATGTTAAATTTTGTCCGCGGCTCCTGGGGTCCATCGCCGAGGCCTCCGGCCTGCCGCGGACCGATTTAATTCACTGCCCAGGCGTTAACATTTGTCCTCAAGCTCTCCAGCTTCTCATCGAGAAGTGGGAAGCCAACGTGGTGTCTAACGTAATTGATGGCGCCTGGCGGCAATCCCCCTCTCCCTGCGAGTGCACGTAGTCCACGGGTCAGCCCTAGTCTGTACTACAATTCCGGGCGAAGCGCCCGCGAAAAGGACAAGCAGTGGCAGCGCCCCGGGCCGCCCAGAGAGCTCGCGGGCCGACCGGAGAGCCTCCAGGCGGCTGCCCGACGGGCCCAGGAGGCCCCCGGACCGCTCGCGGACTGATCCAGGATTCCCAGATCGCTCCCAGACTGCCTCCGGGGGTCCCGAAGACGGCCCAAGACGGTCCAAGAGTGTATCCGAGACGCTCAAGACGCCTTCAAGACGGCCCGAGACGCCTCCACGAGGCCCCCAGAGCGCTCGAAGTGCACCTCCAAGAGGGGCCGCAGAAGCCAAAATCGCTGATTTTCTTTTCAAAAATTGTTTTGGCATTCTCGCTTTTTCGGCTTCCCGACGCTCCAAGACCGCCCAAGAGGCTCCCAAGACCGTTCCAAGACGGCCCAAGAGGCCTTCAAGACGGCCCCAAGACGGCCCAAGAGGGCCCCAAGACGACCCAAGAGTCGCCCAAGACGGCCCAAGAGGGCCCCAAGAAGTCCCCAAGCGAGGCCCAAGACAGGTACCTGGAACCGAAAAATCGATGCCTCCACCCCAAGAGGCCCCCAGGATTGCAAGACGCCCCAAAGAAACGCCGGGACGCTCCCAAGACATCCCCAGGAGGCCCCAGGACGCTCCAAAGAGGCTCCAAGAGGCCCCCCAGAGGACGCCAAGCGCCCCAAAAGGCCCCCAAGAGGCCCCAAAAGAGGGCCCAAGAGGCCCTAAGACGCCCCCAAACTGCTACCAAGAAGCCCCCAAACTGTCTCCCAGAGGCTCCCGAGAGGCCAACCACACCACGAGATCCCAACCAATATCCACGAGATCTCTTACCCATTACCCAGGCCCGCGGCGAGATTGCCCGCAGGCCACTACAGCCGGTTCGGGGGCCCTATATACCAGCACCCGCACCCTTGGCTGTATCGGGGGCCTCACCGCTGCTCTCTCGGTTCTGCTGGCTTCGACCTGCCAGAGCTCTGAGCCGCTCCCCGACGGCCCCAGGACGCCCCTGGAGCGCTCCCCGACGGCTCCTGGACCCCCACATCGCTCCAAGACGGCCTCAAAGACGCCCAAGAGAGCCGAAGCCGATCCGGCCAGAGCCCCACGACGGCCTCGAAATGCCCCAGAGACGTGCCTCGAGGGCCCCGTGGACCGCGCCAAAAGGCACCAATTACCGTTTTCCGAAGGTTTTGGAGGATTCTTGCTCTTCCGCACGAACGGCCCTTCACGGCCCCAGGACCTTTTCAGATCACCCCTAGACCGCCCAACAGAACCCGAGGATGGCCTTCATATGGCCCAAGAAGGGCCAAAGACCGCCGAAGAAGGCCCCAAGACAGCCCAAGAGAGTTTCAAGTCACGCAGAAGACAGCGACAACTGGGCCCCAGGTGCCGCCCAACAGAGCCCAAAGCGAGCTCCGAGACGGCCCGAGACCCCCAAGATGGCCAGACGAGCCTCTGGGAAGCGTCGGGGACACCACCAGGAAGCCTCCGAGAGGATCCGAAGAGATTCCAGACGACGGAATTCCCGCAGTCCCCTACGAGCCACAAACGGCCCATGACAGTCCAAAGACAATCCCAAGACGGTCCCAGAGACGCCCAAGACGGCCCCAGACGGCCCCAAGAGGCCCCCAGGAGCGCTGAAGACGGCCCCAAGCGGCCCAGGAGGCACCCAGGACAGGCTTCGGCGACACGTGCGAGTTCGGGACCAACGCCTGGACCTGCGGGCCGTGGATTTTCCACGGGTTCACGCAAGTCAGCTACAGCGCTGGGATCAGCGCGTGCGAGAAGGGCAAGCAGTGGCAGCGGGCGCTGGCGCTGCTGAGCGAGATGTGGGCGGCGAAGCTGGAGCCCGACGTCATCTGTACTACAGTTCTTGCCGAAGCGCGTGCGAGGAGGGCTGTCAGTCGAAAGTCCGCCCTGGGGCGTCCCGAGAGCCTGCGGGGCGTGCGGGAAACACGGCCCGGAACGCAAAAGAGACGCGCCAAGGCGCCTCCAGGCCGACGGCTTCAGAAGGCCCTTGGGCCGCTCGCCGACGGCTCCTGGGCCCCAGCGCGGCCCAAGACTGTAGAGAGCCTCCAGGACGCTCCCCGACGGCCCCAGAATGCCCCTGGGCCGCTCGCCGACAACTCCACGACCCCCAGATCGCCCCAAGACGATTTCCCGCAAGCCCTGAACTAAGCCCCATGCCCAACACCGAGCCCCCGACACTTCCAGAAGGCCCCTGGCCGCTCGCCGACGGCTCCCTCGCCCCCAGCTCGGCCCAAGACGGGCTCCCAGAGAGCCACGACCCCCAGATGCCCCAAGACGGCTCCCCGCAAGCCCCAAATCAAGCCCCGTACGCCCCTCCGAGCCCCCGACACTTCCAGAAGGCCCATGGGCCGCTCGCCGACGGCTCCCTCGCCGCCAGCTCGGCCCAAGACGGCCTCCCAGAGAACCTTCAGCACGCTCCCCGACGGCCCCAGAATCCCTCAGAATGCCCCTGGGCGCTCGCCGACGGCTCCACGACACCCGCATCGCCCCGAGACGGCTTCCCGCGGGCCCCAAACCAAGCCCCATGCCCCACAGCGAGCCCTCTCGCCCCCCGGCGGCCTCCCACATAGCCTCCAGGTACGCTGCCCAACAGCTCCAGAAGGACCTTCCCATCACACCGGAAGTTGCTCAACCCCACCCAAGGCCCTGGACCACTCAGAGCTTCCCCAGACCCTCTCGGGAGCTTCCTGTCGACACCAGCCGCTGCCGCGGCATGCTCCGTTGTTACCTGGGCCTCGCAGTACTGGTGACCAGGGGGGGCCCTTCCCATGCGCTCACAAGCCCCAGGCCAAGCCCCATACCTCACAGAGGGTCCTAGACACTCCGACCTATTCCACATCTTCTCAAACGCCTCGTGTCGCTCCACGGCCGCACCACGCTCCAGACCCCACCCTGGCGCCCAGACCACTCCGACCACTCTAACCTGCCGCGCACACCACCCCGAGCCCTAGACCATTCTGAGCTGCCTCAGACCTTCTCAAGCGCCTCCTGTCGTACCCCAGGCGCACCACGCCCCAGACCACAGCCGGGACCCTGGACAACTCTGACGTCCCCCTGACCTTCTCGAGAGCCTCGCATTCGTGTTCCGGACCTCTGAGCCTTCAAAGCTCTAGAAGACCCACAGCTTCGCGAAGCTGCTCAGGTCCAACTAGCTGTTTCGCTACGGCTTCGTCGCCGCGCCTGCCTTGGATGCACTCCGGCGGGCCGCCAAGCGAGTCTCCGGGGCGCTCAGCCTCAGAGCGGATAGCCCTCAGGCAAAACACGCCCCAGACCCCACACCAGGCCCTGTAGACCACTCCGACCTGCCCCAGACCCTCTCAAGAACCTTCGCATCGTGGACCCCCCTCCAGTCCCGGAGCCAGAAGCCCTTAGATCATCACCCCAGGCACCCCAGCAGGGGTGACAAGGAGGACCTTCCGCTGGCCCCGCAAGCCCCACACCAAGCCCCAGACTCCACACCAGGCCCTAGACGCTGTGGGGCCTCCACTCCGCCTGTTAGGGGTGACGCGGGGGACCTGTAGCCGCTTCGGTCGCTCCTCCTCTACCGCCGATTAGGGGTGACAGGGGGAGGGACCTGCAGACACTGCGGGGATCAGCATCTCGCTCCCCCTCATACGGCCGATTGGGGGTGACGGGGGGGACCTTCCTCGTAGAGCCCTCGGTGGCCCCCAAGACAGTCCCGGAGCAAACCCGCAGGCGTCGGCGACACATATGCGTTCGTGGATTTTCCACGGGTTCGCACTAGTCAGCTACAGCGCTGGGATCAGCGCGTGCGAGAAAGGCGAGGAGTGGCAGCTGGCGCTGGCGCTGCTCAGCGAGATGTGGGAGGCGAAGCTGGAGCAATGCTGGGCGAAGCGCGTGCGAAAGTGGCCAAATGTTCGTGGCCCCCCACCGCGCTCACGGACCCCGGCCGCGCCTCGATCCAGCGGTCCAGGGCTGCTCCTGAGCGCTCCGATGAGCCCCAAGACGGCCCAAGAAAACTCCAACACGGCCCAAGCTCAACCTTGGGCGGCCCGAGCTTGCATTCCTGGCGGCCCCAGCAGCGCCCAGGTCGCTCTCGAAGGCTCCGAGAGGGCCCCCAGACATGCCTCGACGAGAGTAAATGGACGATGTCCCATGGTTTTTTCGATGATTTCTGTGTTCTCCCTTCTCTTGCTTCCCGCACGCCCGAGACGTCCCCCCGATCGCTCCCCAAGACGGTCCAGGAGGCCCCGCCAAGAGCCCCGAGACGGCCCGAGATTGCCCCAGAAGGGCCCACGATACCCTCATAACTAGAGCCTCCGGTGGCCCCCAAGAGCCCCAAAAGGGCCCCAGGAGCTGCCGAACAGGCCCCACAGGAAGCTCCAAGACGGTCCGAGACCCCGACCATGACCCCAGGACGGCCCGCGGGGCCCCCGGGACGGCCCAAGAGAGCCCCCAAATGGTCCAAGACGGCCCCACGAGGCATCAGAGAGACCTCCAGGAGGGCTCCAAGAGGGGCCGCAGGGAGTCCGCGGGGTCCCCAGGACTGCCCAAGAGAGCCCCTAAATGGCCCTAGACGGCCCCACGAAGCTCCAGAGAGACCCCCAGGAGAGCTTCAAGAGGGGCCGCAGGGAGTTTATACCGCGGCCTTCCCGCAGCCCCCAATGGGCCACGACCTCACCAATGACCACTCCGAGATGCCCCAGAGTCTCCCAAGAGACTCCGATAGTTGCCCAGGAGCTCCCCAGGAGAGCGCCTCCATCCACAGCACCCTTTCGCCGATTCTCGAACCCCAGACGCCCCCAAGAAAGCCCCAGACTCCAAAGTACGCCCCAGATTATTCCGAGATGCCCCAGGAGAAACTCCGCTGGTCCCCACAGAGCTTCCAAGAGAGCCTCCAGCCCCGGCACCTCTCCCCGTGTGTGGATCCCCGGTAGCCTCCAAGAAAGCCCTTGACCCCTAACCAATGCCCTTCAACGGTGTGGCTCCCCGATTGCCTCCAAGAACAACGGCACAACAAGATCCCTAGGCACTCCCAAAACACGCCCGCCCATCTCAGGAAGCCCCCGATCACGCCCCAAGGCGGTCCAAGAAGGCCCCTGAGCAATCCAAAGACAGCCCAACGATGCCCTCACACACACACACACCACATACACGATACGACCCCCCTGTGCAGCCTCAAAAGCTCCCAGCACGGCCCCCGACGCGTGCAAGACGGCGCCAGCGCTGCCCCAAGCCACAGAGCTCCCAAGAGAGCCTCCAGCCCCAGCACCTCTCCCCGTGTGTGGATCCCTGGTAGCCTCCCAGAAATCCCCTAACCCCTAGCCAATGCCCTTCAACGGTGTGGCTCCCCGATTGTCTCTAAGAACGACGGACCAACAAAATCCCTAGGCACTCCCAAAACGCTGCCCAAGGCGGCCCGGCACGGCCCCCGACGCGCACAAGATGGCCCCAGCGTTGCCAAAGGCGGCCGATTGGGGATGACAGGGGGGACCTTGAAGGTCCCCCATGTAGTACCTTGAGGGACCTTGAAGACAGGGGGGACCTTGAAGGACCTTGAAGGGCTCTACGAGGAAGTTCCTCGTAGAGCCCTCGATGGCCCCCAAAACAGTCCCGAAGCAAACCCGCAGGCGTCGGCGACACATGCGCGTTCGAGACCGACACCTTCACCTGCTAGCCGTGGATTGTCCACGGGTCCACACTAGTCTATATCATATCTATACTATATGGCCGGAGGAACCGCGTGCCGGAAGGAAATCCAGCCAAATGGCTAGAAACGGCTCTGAGACGCTCCGGAGGCCGCCCCGACGGCCCAAAGGCGGCTCCGAGCCGCTCAAGATGCCCCGAAGGCGGCCCAAGAGGGCCCCGAGACGCGCAATGATCCGGCCAAGACGCCCAAGATTGGCCCAAGACGGCCCAAGAGCTCCCCAAGACGGCCCACTAGGCCTCCCAAGAGGCCTCCCAAGAGAGCCCCGAGAGGCCAAAATCGTTGATTTTCATGTGTTTGTCCGAGGTTTTTTGCTTCCTCGCTTTTTCGGCTTCCCGACGCTCCGAACCCCCCCCAGAGGCATCCAAGACCGCTCCAAGACGGTCGAAGAGGTCCCCAAGAGGACCCCAAGACGGTCCAAGAGGGCCCCAAGACGGTCCCAGGCGGCCCCAGGACGGCCCCAGAGGCGCCCAAGACAGGCCAACGGGACCCCAAGATGGCCCGAAGAGCGGCCCAAGATGGCTCCAAGACGGCCCGAGGACGGCCCAAGAAGGCCCTAGGGGGCCCCAAGACAGCCCAAGGTGCGCGATAGACGAGCCCAGAGAGGCCCAAGAGGCCCCCAGGAGCCCAAAAGAGGTCCCCAAGAGGTGCCACGGGGCTTCAGCTTCGAAGCGAGGGGGGCGGACGAGGGGACCGCCTCAGGAGGTTTTGGACGGTTTTGGGCCTCAAAATCATCCGCTTTACGATAGTTTTGGAAGGATGTTGGCCTTCTCGCCTTTTCCGCTTTCCGACGCTCGAACACGGCCCAAGAGGCCTCCAAGAGCGCCCCAGAACGGCCCACGAGGTTTCCAAGAGCGCCCCAAGACAGCCCAAGAGGGCCCCAAGACGACCCAAGAGACGCTCAAGACGGCCCACGATGGCCCGAAGACAGGCCCAAGAGGGGGCCAAGAGGGGGACCACGGACCGAAAATCCTAGCCTTCCGCCCCAAGAGGGCGCCAGGAGGCCCAAACAGGCCCCCAAGAGGCCCCAAGGGGCTGCCAAGAATCCCCCGAAGAGGCCCCAGGAGGGAGCCGAAACGAGGCCCCAACAGAGGCCCCAACAGCTTCCAAAATGGCCCCAAAGGGGCCTCGAGCCCGCCTCCGAGCTTCCTCGCCGAGAGGGTGCCAACACGGCCCCAGACGGGCCCAGGACGGCCCAAGGCGCGCTCAAGACGGCCCAAGACGATTCCAAGACGGTCCCAGGAGGGTGCGCCCAGGACGGCCCAAGGACGCGCCAGTCGGGGCCTCAAGACGGGCCAAGATGGCAAGAGAGCCCAGCTGGCAAAAATCGTAAATTTTCCATTGTTTACTGTTACACCCTTTGCGTTTCCCGCCGTTTCGGCGGTCCGATGCACCAAGAGGCTCCAGAAAGTCCCAGGAGGGTCCGAGGAAACGCCCAGGAAGGCCCCAAGACGGGCCAAGACGGACCCAGCACAACCCAAGGCGCGCTGCGACGGCTCAAGACGGCTCCAAGACAGCCCCAAGAGGGTGCCAACACGGCCCCTGCTGGGCCCAGGACGGCCCAAGGAGGCGCACAGGAGGGGCCCAAGACGACTCCAAGGCGGCCTCCTCACGGTCCCAGACGGCTCCAAGACAGCCCCACGAGGACCCCGATGGGCCCAGGACGGCCTACGGACGCGCCCATGAGGGGCCCACGACGAACCAAGACGGCCCCATCACGGCAAACGGCGCCCTCAAGACGGGCCTGGACGGCTCCAAGACGGCCCTTTGAGGGAGCCAACGCGGCCCCACACCCTTCGGGCGCACACTTGGGGGGGCTGGGAGCTTGCGACAAGTCTCCCACATTCATTGTCCTGCCCCATTCTGTTCGCCTGGAGGCCTCCTCCAACCCTGTGGGCGAACAAGAGGAAACCCAGCGGGCCGCCAACCCTGGGGCCCGTGGGCCCCGCGCCGCTTGGGCAGAAGACGAACGCCGGGTCTGACAGGCCAGCTACCGCCCCCCTTTGCCCGATATGCTGTGCCATTCTGTTCCCCCAGGGGCCTTGGCGAACTCTTCGGGCCAAGCAGACCGGACCCCTGGGACAGCAGCCAATTGATATGACCCTGGGACCTCTCCGCATTCTTCGGACGAGCACCTGGGGGGCCCAGGAGATTCGGACAAGTCTTCCCCATTCCTTGCCCTGTCCCGTTCTGTTCGCCCGAAGGCCTCCACAGACCCTCTGGGCGAACAGAATGGGACATGGCGAACAAACCCTCCCGTTGGCGGTGATGCGACTGGATCGCACCATCATGGCGCGCCTGGAGGTGATGGCCGTCCCAACAGCGGTTTCTCTAAAGATTTTACAGAATTCCAAATTTTCTTGAAGCTCCTTGGGCCCTCCCTGTAGATCCTTGCGAGCCTCCCTGGCGCTTTCGGTGGCTTTCCCCGATGGCCTCCCGAGCCCTTCCCCGAGCGCTCCTGAGACGCCTCAGATGGGCTTCGACTTCGACGCACATCCCCGAGAGACTTCGAAACTGTCCTCAATAGGAGGTGAACGAGCAGTGCGCTGGGCCAAGCTGCTGGAGCGCTGCAAGAGCTCGGACACGAAGGCGCGGTCTCACTGCCGCCGCCCGAGCCGCCGCCGTGTTTGTAGATTTTCGGTACAATCTGCGCCGTTCCTCCGAGAACCATTCCAGAAAGATGTCGTGGACGGAGTCCACGGGTCAGCCCTAGTCAGCTACAGCGCTGGCATCAGCGCGTGCGAGAAGGGTGAGCAGTGGCAGCGGGCGCTGGCGCTACTGAGCGAGATGTGGGAAGTGAAGGTAGAGCCCAACGACATCTATACTACAATACCGGGCATTTGCGCGTGCGACAAGGGCGAGCGATGGTCATCCTCGGCGGCGCCCTAGGGGCCCCGCCCGTGGGGTGACGCCATCCCAGCCCGGGAAAGCCCCGGGACGGCCCATGAGGGCCCCGACGCGGAGGCCTCGAGAGTCTCCCAGAAGCTCCCCAGCGAGCACGAGAGGGTCCCAGGACGGGCTCGGAGGGCCCCCACGAGCTCCCACGGAGCTCCCAAGGGACCCCCACGAGGTCCCCGAGACCGCAAAACTAACGATATTCTCAAGGGTTTTAGACGTTTCCGGTGGTGCTCCTCCCGCCCGCCCCAAGACGCCCACCACGGCACCGCGGGCGTCCGAAATCGGGCCCATGCTGCCCGGGGGGCCCCCAAGAGAGTCTCCAAGACGGCCCCAGAGGCCCCCGATCGAGCTCCCGGGGCCCCAAGACGGCCCAAGAACCCCCCAGACGGCCCCAAGGGACGCCCAAGAGGGTCCAGTTCGGAGCGCTTCCCCCCCCTCCGGGCCCCTCCATGGCCAGCAAGGCTCCCGCCCCCGAGAGGCCCCGAGAAGGCCCCGGAGGCGCTCCCAAGAGGCCCCCGGGCGCTCTCCAGAGGCTCACTTCAGAGGCGCTCCCAAGCTCACCAGGGGCTCCCAGAGGCTCTCCAGAGGCTCCCACAGAGCCCCACGAGGACCCCCTCCTGGGTATCGGAGGGCCCTCCGCCATTTCCCCGATGCCTCCGCTGGGAACAGCCTGCTGCAGCACGCGGCACTGCTGGCACGACACGCAGCAGGCTGGACTTGAGGAAGGGGATAAGACGGAGGAGGAGGGCGAGAGGACGGGAGGCGAGGAGGACGGCAACGACGACGACGACGACGACGACGACGACAGCGGCGACGACGACGACGACGACCATGACGACGACGACGACGACGACGACGACGACGACGACGACGACGACGACGACGACGACGACGACGACGACGCTGACGCTGACGGCGACGACGCTGACGGCGACGATGACGGCGACGACGACGACGACCACTACGACGACCACGACGACGACGACGACGACGACAGCGGCGGCGACGACGAGGACGAGGACGAGGAGGATGAGGAGGAGGAGGAGGAGGAGGAGGAGGAGGACGAGGAGGAGAAGGCCCCCGGGAGGCCCCCGGAGGTCCGCGTTGCCTTTAATGTTGCTGGAGCTGCTGCTGCAGCTGTTGCTGCTGCTACTGCCGATGGTGCTGGATCTGCTGCTGCTGCTGCTGCTGCTGCTGCTGCTGCTGCTGCTGCTGCTGCTGCTAGCGCTGCTCCCGACGCCCTCAGGATCATCAAACAAACAGCGCACCCTGAAGCAATAAGCAGCAACGAGCGCACGGTCAATCCTCTGGCATTCGTGGACGGTAGTCCGCGGGTCAGCCCTAGTCAGCTACAGCGCTGGGATCAGCGCGTGCGAGAAGGGCGAGCAGTGGCAGTGGGCGCTGGCGCTGCTGAGCGAGATGTGGGAAGTGAAGGTGGAGCCCAACGTCGTCAGCTACAGCGCTGGGATCAGCGCGTGCGAGAAAGGCAAGCAGTGGCAGCTGGCGCTGGCGCTGCTGAGCGAGATGCGGGAGGCGAAGCTGGAGCCCGACGAATGCGAGACGCTCCAGCAGTGCGCCAGCTGCCTCCGCCCGAAGCACGCCGCCGCTCTCCGACGGCTCCCGAGAGCCCCCAGAGTATTGTTCCGAGACGTTCCGGATGGCGCGAGGACGTCCCAAGAGAGCCCGAACGGAGCTCCATAACAGCCCAGGACGGTCCGACGACGGGCCAGGTGCCTCCGTCGACGGCCCATCCAGACCCCGACGATCGCCCCCCGAGGCCAACGTCACGGATTTTCCTCAAGTGTTCAAAGGTTTTGCGTGGTCTCGCCATTTCGGGCCACGAACGGCCCTAGACGGCTTCAGGGCCATCCCAGATCGTCCCCAGACGGTCCAGGAGGCCCCGCCAAGTGCCCCAAGACGGCCCCACATGGCCCAAAGAAGCCCAAGACAGCAGCTCCAAGAGGGTCTCATGAGCTGCTCAACAGGCACCAAAGCGAGCTCCAAGACGGCCCTGAACCCCCAGCATAGCCCCAGGACGGCCCAAGAGGCCCCCGGGACGGCCCAAGAGGGCCCGGGAGGACCTTGACGGCCCCACGAGGCGGAAGAACAAGCCCAAACCTTGAATGCTCCAATGTTTTCCACGTTCCCTCCATGACGAACTCAGAACGGCCCCGCGCGGCTCCAGGTCCTGCTAAGGATCGCACCGAGATGGCCCAAGAGGCCCTCGCGAGCCCACCGAGACTGCCAACGAGGGCCCGAAGACGGCCCAGAACAGGCCCTGGAGAGCCTAGCAGAGCTTCAGGTTGCCCCCCGAGAGACGCCCCAGGAGCTGCCCAGGCGGGCCCAAACAAGACTCCCAGACGGCCCCAGACCCGCATCGTGGCCCGAAGATAGCCCAAGGGGCCCCCGGTGCGGCCCAAGAGGGCACACGAGGACTCCGAAGACGACCCACTAGGCCAGAAATCAAGCAACCACCTTGTATGTTTCCCATGTTTTCCACACTCCCCATGACGGGCCCAGAACGGCCCCACGCAGCTTGCAGGTATTTTCGCGATCGCCCCACGATGGCCCAAACCGCCCCGACGAGCGCAACAAGACGGCCCAAGGGGGCCCCAAGCCGTCCCAAGACAGGCCCCCGACGGAAGCCACAGACGACCCGAAAGAGCCCCAAGGCGGTCCGAGGACAGCCCCGGAGCCGCCCATGGCGGTCCCAGACGGCCCCAGGACGGGCCAAGGGGCACCCAAGACGGCCCAAGAGGGCCCCAACATGCTCCCAGGAGGCCGCCAGACGGCCCAGCAGGGCCCCGAGAGGTTCTTACAAGGCGGAACAGAAGCCCCGGGGCGCGGCCATACCCGCGGAAAATAAACCACGACTTCGAGGGCTATTGTCCGACGCCCTGGGGCGGAGCAATCAACCCTCGCCCAGGACGTTCGTCGGCTCGCCACGTCCATGGAAAGCCAGCACCTACTTCGAAGTCTCCCTCCCAGGCTCCAGATGGGGCGCAGACGTCTCGCTCGGATCGTTCGTGGATCAACGACGACCACGAAGAATACTCCGTAACCTCGGAGGCCATTCTCCATGGTCCCGCCGTCTGCCGAGAAAACGCCCCCCAAGACCATCCCTCGGCCTGCCACGTCGCCGGAAAATCAACACCACGCTCGAGGCTTATTCTCCGAGGTCCCAGGTGGGCTCCAGGACTCTGGCGAGACGTCTTTCGCAAACCTGCGCTTTGGCGCTTACTCTGGAGTTCTGGGTTTCGTTTCTGCGGAGATAGAGGGTGGAGGAGAAACCAATATTGTGTCACAGAAGGGCGCGCAGCGGTTCTACCCTCCAGCTTGGCGCACGCCTCACACGGCTCGTGGCTACATACGTAGCGCAGCACGTCCGACCCAACAGCGGTTTCTGTTAAGATCTTATTGAATGTCACACCCTCTTGAAACTCTCTTGGGTCCTCTCTGGAGATCCTTGCGAGCCTCCCCGGCGCTCCGGGTGGCTTCCCCGAGGGCCTCTAGAGCCCTTCCCTGGGCGCCCCTAAGACGCTTCAGAAGGGCTTCGACTTTGACGCACATCCCCGAGAGGCTTCAAAACTGCCCTCAATAGGAGGGGGGCGAACGAGCTGTGCGCCAGGGCCAAGCTGCTGGAGCGCTGCAAGAGCTCGGACACGACGGCGCGGTCTCGCTGCCGCCGCCCCGGCCGCCGCCGTGCTCATAGGTTTCGGCAACATCTCCTCCGTTCCTTTGGGAACCATTATAGAAAGATGTCGTGGACGGAGTCCACGGGTCAGCCCTAGTCAGCTACAATGCACCGAAACCGCCCCGGGCTGGCCCCGGGCCGCCCCGGGAGGCCCCAAGACACGTCAAGGGGGCCCCAAGAGGCCCCCAAGACGGCCCCGGAGGGCCCCGGCACGCCCAGCGAGGGGCCCAAGACGCTCGAGATTGGCCCAAGACGGCTCCAGAGGCCTCCAAGACTCCCCAAGAGGCCTCCCAAGAGGCGTCCCAAGAGGGCCCCGAGCAGCAGAAACCGTCGATTTCCATTGTGTTTTTCGATGGTTTCGGCCTCCTCGCCTTTTCGGCTTCCCGACGCTCCAAGACGGCCCAAGACGTCCCCCAGACCGCTCCAAGACGGCCGAAGAGGACCCCAAGAGAGCCCCAAAACGGGCCAAGAGGGCCCCAAGACGGCCCCAAGACGGCCCAGGACGGCCCCAGGACGGCCCAGGAGGCGCCCAAGACGGCCCAAGAGGCACCCAATACGGCCCCAGGAGCGGCTCAAGACGGCCCAACAGAGCCCTAGAGGCGCCGAAGCCGGCCTCAGACGGTCCCAAGACGGCCCAAGAGGCACCCAAGACGGCCCAAGAGGGCTCCAGAGCCCCCCAGGAGACCCAAAAGAAGCCCCTCGAAAGGGCCCCCACGAGGCCCTAAGTGGCTTCAGAAATGCCTCCACGAGGGGGTGAGCGGACGAGAGGCGACAGGCATATCGCGGACACAAAAGAGGCGTTTTCGACGCTCCCAGGGCCTTAGATGTTTGTCTCATGGGGAGCGCCGTCGGACCTCCGAACTTGGATCCTCGAGGCTCCACGCTCGAGGTCCTCCGTGACGCGCTCTTCAAACGGAGGGCCCCACGAAGCCTTCAGTGGCTTCAGAATTCCCTCCAGGAGCGGGGGAGCGGACGAGAGGCGACAGGCATATCGCAGGCAAAAACGCCCCAAGAGATCCCCAAACGGTCCCCACGAAGCCCGAAGTGGTCTCAGAATTGCTTCCAGGAGGGGGGGAGCGGACGAGATGCGACCAGCATATCGAAGGCACAAAAGAACAATGTTGGACGCTCCGAGGGCCTTCGATGTTTCTCTGTTGGGGAGAGTCGTCGTAGGATCGACGATTGCCGACCGAGGGCATGGAGAATCGAGCGAAAGAGGAGGAGAAGGTGGAAGAGGAGAAGGAGAAGGAGGAGGAGGAGGAGGAGGGGCCTGGCGCTGCACTGCGAGATGTGGAAAGCCAAGCTGGAGCCCGACGCCATCATGATTGCCTTTCGGCCCTGCAGCCGCACCCCCCCGCGCTTGCCCAGAGATCCCTCGCCACGTCGAGCTGATGTCGTGGACGGAGTCCACAGGTCTGCCCTAGTCAGCTACAATGCTGGGACCAGCGCGTGCGAGAAGGGCAAGCAGTGGCAGCGGGCGCTGGCGCTGCTGAGCGAGATGAGGGGGACGAAGCTGGAACCAGACGTCATCTCTACTACATTGCAGGGCCCAGTGCGTGCCAGAAGGGCGCAGGCCCCAATGCACCGAAACCGCCCCGGGCTGGCCCCGGGCCGCCCCGGGCCGCCCAGGCAGGCTCCAGGACATGTCGAGAGGGCCCCCAGAAGCCCCCAAGACGGCCCCGGAGAGCCCCGGCACGCTTAAAGATGGGCCCAAGACGCCCGAGATTCGCCCCAGACGGCCCAAGAGGCGTCCAAGACGCCCGAAGAGGCCTCCCAAGAGGCCTCCCAAGAGGGCCCCGAGCGACAGAAATCGTCGATTTCTATTGTGTTTTTCTATGTTTTCGGCCTCCTCGCCTCTTCGGCTTCCCGACGCTCCAAGACGGCCCAAGAAGTCCCCCCGACCGCTCCAAGACGGCCGAAGAGGACCCCAAGAGAGCCCCAAGACGGGCCAGGAGGGCCCCAAGACGGTCCCAAGACGCCCCAGGACGGCCCCAGGACGGCCCAGGAGGCGCCCAAGACGGCCCAAGAGGCACCCAAGACGGCCCCAGGAGCGGCCCAAGACGGCCCAAGACAGCCCAAGAGGCGCCGAGGCGGGCCTCAGACGGCCCCAAGACGGCCCAAGAGGCACCCAAGACGGCCCGAGAGGGCCCTAAGAGCCCCCCCGGGAGGCCCAAAAGAAGGCCGAAGAGGTTCCGAAACGGCCCCCACGAAGCCTTCAGTGGCTTCAGAATTCCCTCCAGGAGCGGGGGAGCGGACGAGAGGCCTCAGGCATATCGCAGGCAAAAACACCCCAAGAGATCCCCAAACGGCTCCCACGAAGCCCTAAGTGGCCTCAGAATTGCTTCCAGGAGGGGGGGAGCGGACGAGAGGCGACCGGCATCATGATTGCCTTTCGGCCCTGCAGCCGCACCCCCCCGCGCTTGCCCAGAGACCCCTCGCCACGTCGAGCTGATGTCGTGGACGGAGTCCACAGGTCTGCCCTAGTCAGCTACAGCGCTGGGATCAGCGCGTGCGAGAATGGCGAGCAGTGGCAGCTGGCGCTGGCGCTGCTGAGCGAGATGCGGGCAGCGAAACTGGAGCCCAACGACATCAGCTACAGCGCTGGGATCAGCGCGTGCGAGAAGGGCGAGCAGTGGCAGTGGGCACTGGCGCTACTGAGCGAGATGTCGGAAGTGAAGGTGGAGCCCACCGTCATCTCTCACCTACATGGCGGGAGGAAGCGCGTGCCAAACCTGCGGGGACTCATGTGGATAAACTCGCCCCTTTACGGCCTTACCACGTGGATTCGCCCACGCCGGTCCAACAGGGGCGCAAGAGCGGCTTCAAGACGGTCCGCGAGAGCTCTCTTCACGGCCTCAGTTGGTGCCGAGACGGGCCTTGACGCTCCAAAGACCTCCGAAGGTGGCTGCAAGACCGTCCAAGAGGTCCCAAAGACGTTCCGAAAGGGCCCCGAGAGGACTCCAAGGAGGCGAACATCTTCACATCCCTATGAGAAAACGTACATGTTCAGCATATCCGCCTTTTGCGTTGTTGCACGGTCCAGGACAGACCAAGAGGCCTCCCCAAACCCCCCAAGACGATCCAAGCGACCCCCAAGAGAGCCCCAAGACGATCCAAGAGGGCCCACAAACGGCCCAAGGGGGCCCTCACACGGCCCGAGAAGGCCCCAAGACGGCTCCAAGAGGGCTCCAAGAGGGCCCGAAGAGGCTCCCAAGAGGGCCCCGGGAAGCCCTCCAGAGAGCCCCAAGACGGACCAAGGCCTCCAAGAGGCCCCACCGACCTCAGAAGGTGGCTCCAAGACGGTCCAAGAGGCCCCAAAGACGCTCCGACAGGGTCCCGGGAGGACGCCAAAGAGGCGAGCATCTTCACATTCCTATGGGGAAGCGTACATGTTCAGCGTATCCGCCTTTTGCGCTGTTACGCAGTCCAGGACAGACCAAGCGGTCTCCCAAAACCACACGAGACGACCCAAGCGACCCCCAAGAGAGCCCCAAGAAGGTGCAAGAGGGCCCAAAGACGGCCCAAGGGGGTCCTCAAACGGCCTGAGAGGGCCCCAAGACGGCTCCAAGAGGGCTCCAAGAGGGCCCGAAGAGGCTCCCAAGAGGGCCCCCAGGAAGCCCTCCAGAGAGCCCCAAGACGGTCCAAGGCCTCCAAGGCGCCCCAAAGACTTCAGAAGGTGGTTCCAAGACGGTCCAAGAGGCCCCAGAGACGCTCCGAGAGGGCCCCGAGAGGACGCCAAAGAGGCAAACATGGTCACATTCCTATGGAAGGATATGGTCAGCATATCCGCCTTTTGCGTTGCTGCACGGTCCAGGACAGACCAAGAGGCCTCCCCAAACCCCCCAAGACGATCCAAGCGACCCCCAAGAGGGCCCCAAGACGATCCAAGAGGGCCCAAAGACGGCCCAAGGGGGCCTTCAAACGGCCTGAGAGGGCTTCAAGACGGCTCTAAGAGGGCTCCAAGAGGGCCCGAAGAGGCTCCCAAGAGGGTCCCAGGAAGCCCTCCAGAGAGCCCCAAGACGGTCCAAGGCCTCCAAGACGCCCCGTGACGGCCCAAACGGGCCCCAAGACGTCCCAAACCGGCAACACATTGGCCCAAAAGGGCCCCTGAAGGGCCCCAAAAAGTTTATCACAATGACCATTGAGAAGGCGCACAGGCGCTAAATAAAAGAGCGATCGGTACAGTAAAAAGCTTTTGAATCCAAGGCTCCCAAGTGCGAACGATGACACAGTAAGCTCTTCAACCCGACGCTCCCGAGAGCGAGCCACAACGTCAAAAACTCTGAAACTGGAGCCCGAAGCTATCATCCCCTCAATTCTGGGTCAAGTGCGTGGGCCAATCGCTTTCTCGGCCTCCAGCGGCGTCGGCACTGCCTCCGGGTCCCTGTGGGCTCTGGGTCCCCAAGACGTCGCAGAGACAGCCTTCCGTAATGTCCGAGATAGCCAGACTTGGCCCCGACAGCCGCCAGACGCGGAGCCCCCGAGAGATCTCAAGCGGTTCCAAGAGGCCTCCAAAAGGCCTTTAGACGCCGCTAGAGGCCTAGCAGGAATTGTCCAGAAGACCGCGGCAACTGCAAAGCTTTCCAACACCCAAGGGAAGATGTATGTCTTTTGCTTCGCAGGCTTTTCGACGCGAGGCAGCTCCAAGACGGCTTCGGGGGAGACGCTTGGGCTCCTTGCGGGCCACCTTGGGCCCTCTTGGGGCTCCCATCGAGCCTCCTGGGTTGTTTTCGGGGCCTCCTTGGACCGTCTCGGTCCGTCTTCGGGCCGTCTTAGGGTCCTCTGGGTGGTCTTTGACTGCCTCAAGAGAGCCCAAGGGCGGCCCCAGAGGGCTCCCAGAATAGTACAGAAGGCTTCGGAGAGCCTCCAGACGGCCCGACACGCCCTCCAGAGAGTGCCACGACGGCCCAACAGACCCCCAGTGAACCCCGAGACGGCCCAGGACGGCACCAAGAGGGCCCAACGAGGCCCCCAATAGTTTCGGCCGCAGTGCCCCCAAGCACGGCCTCTATATCCAGCAGCACACAAGACAGCAGCGGCAGCAATTAGCAGCTAGCAGCAGAAAACAAGCAGCCGCTGCATTGCCCGCGGCCGGCTGGCGGCCATCCCC
>CAUYUJ010015810.1:190294-227794 GCA_963575745.1 Prorocentrum cordatum | reverse complement strand
CAGCGCCTGGGGGACGAGGGCACTATGACTTCGCCCACCTCCCGACCGCGCCGCAGACGGTCGGGGTGCTCCAGGAGGCGCAGGTGGCCATGGCGTGTTTCGAGGGCGGCGGTGCAGGAGGCGGGGGTGCAGGCGGCGGGGCTGCTGGAGGGCTGCTGGGTGCCGGCGTGGCCGCGGGCCTGCCCGCCGCCCTGGGCGGTGGCGGAGCTGCCGCCGGCGCAGCACCCCTTGCCCTGCAGGGGCCCGCCGGGGCCGGCGCCGCGGGCGCCCCTGGCGCGGCAGCCGGCGCGGGCGGCGCCGCGGGCGTGGCCCCTGCCGGCGCCTTGGTCGCCGCGGGCGAAGGGGCCCCTGCCGCTGCCGCGCCTGCCCCCGCCGCGGGCGGTTTGGCTGGCCTCGCCGCCGCGCTGGGGGGACCCCCTGGTGCAGTCGAAGGCGATGGCGCTGGAGCTGCTGTGGGGGGCGAGCGAGGCGGGGGCGATCTACGGACCCTTGCTGTGCGGCATGATCGACAGGGGTTGCGATATCGAGAGTTTCGGGAAGCTGTTCAGAGCAACCGATCCACCAGCTTTCCTGACTGGCCCGTCCCAGGGCCGCGTACCTTCCAGTGGGTGGCGGAGTACCAGATGGAGCACGGGGGCACCCCCATGGGCCACCACGTGGCGTGGAAGGCGTCGCTGGGAGCCTCCGTCGGGCCCGACGACCCCGTGGTGCACCTGCACGCGGAGTTTAGCAAGCTCATGCAGACCATGTGCACCTACGACCAGCTGGACGGCGCCAACCTCGCATGCGGCGAGCTGGTGGCCCGCCAACTCCAGCTGTGCGAGGAGAAGTACAAGGACAAGATATTGTCACAGCGGGGGGGGGGCGGGCCCCAGCAGGACGAAGGGCACTTCTTCACCGACATGGGCTCGACGAGAGGCCTCATGGTCAGTCCAGAGCTCACCAAGTGGGTGGCGGAGCGCCTGCAGGCCGAGAGCAGCATCGCGAAGGAGCGCCGCAAGGCGCGTGAGGAGCGGCAGCTTGCCGCACCCAGCGGCGGAGGCGGAGCCGGCAGCGGGGGCGGTGGCCCCGGCGGCGGCGGCGGCAAGAAGGGGAAGACGTGACGAGAACGGGGCGTCCCTTCGCCCCGCTGATGAGGGAGCTCAGCCGACCCTCACTGGTTCCTCCAGGCTTGAGCATCGCGCTCCTGTGGTCTCATGGGCCCCAGTCGTCAGCGAGATGTGTTCCCCCTTCCTCTTTTTCGTGATCTGCCTGCCCGACAACCGGCTTGCCGTGCTGTGGGGCGCCGTCGGGACAGACTGGTGCATTCACTGCAGTGGGCTAACCTCGGCATCGGATCGCTCAACGAGTTGGCAGGACGCAGCGGCAGCCGCCCACGTCGTGCCTCAGTTTTGCAGCACATGGCGCTCGAGCACATCCGGGAGCAGTACACCGCTTTCCCGGGGCCGCCTGAGGACGTGTGCCCCCGCGGGGGCCTTCGCGAGCTCTGCGGCGCCTGCCCCATGTACGGTATGGAGCGGGCGGATTTGGCATCCTACAGCGAGGACAAAGTTTCCTGGCCTGCAGAGGGGACGGCTCCTGTGTCCCTCGAGTCCGCCCTCCAGCCGGCCGACGCGGCGTGGCTGTCGGATTGGGAGGCCAACATGCTTCGAAGCCCGGAGGAGGCTGCTCAGCTTCGCGCTGAACTGGGACTACGTGCTCCTTACTCTGATCCTGGGCTGCGAGACCCCAAGGTGTACGGACGGTTTCTTGAGCAGCTGCACCGTCGTGGCATGCTCCAGTTTTGCAAGTGGGATGGCAAGGCCCCGACTTTGGGGGCCTTCACGGTTCGCAAGAAGGGGGGCCGCCAGAGGCTCATCTTCGACACCAGGCTGGTTAACCTGCACTTTCGACAGGCGCCTGCTACCGAGCTGCCGTCGGCCGCATCCTTCTCTCGTTTGGAGAGTGAGGCCACCGCCCCGCTGCACTTCGCCTGCGGGGACATCGAGAACGCTTTCTACGCGATGCGGATCCCAGCAGGCTTGTGTTCCTTCTTCAAGCTCGGGCGGGTCCGCGCGGGCATGGTGGGGATCACTTCTTTGGACGGCGCAGCGGTGGATTGTGGCGAGTGGCTCACCCCTCAGCTCACCATCCTGCCCATGGGTTGGAGCTGGGCCATGCACCTGTGTCAGATGGTCACGGAGCCCGCCCTGGTGCGGGCGGGTGTGCCAGTCTCACGGCACGTCCGAGATCGCAGCGAGGGGCTGGTGCTGGGGGAGCAGGACGGCCTGGGTGCCGCCGCCTACGTGGACAACTTTTTGGTGCTCGGCGCCAGCCAGTCGGAGGTCGACGCCACCGCGGCGCGTGTGGAGTCGGAGCTGGTCAACCTCGGCTTCTCAGTGCACGAGCAGCAGCGGGCCAGCAAGAGGTGCTCGTTCGTGGGGCTGGAGCTGCGCGGGGCGTCGCACTGCGCCCGCGTGTCCCCGAAGCGCCTTTGGCGAGTGCGCTATGCGATCGACGAGCTGCTGGCCCGGGGGTCCGCGCGGGGGGAGATCGTGGAGGTCCTCCTCGGGCACTGCACCTGGATCATGCTGCTGCGCCGGCCGTCGCTCGCCATCTTCGACGCGAGCTACCGCTTCTGCCAGGCTGCGCGGGACGAGGCCCTCCCCCTGTGGGCCTCGGTGCGCTGGGAGCTCCGCACGCTGCGGAACTTGCTGCCGTTGCTCTCCGCGCACCTGGCAGCCCCGTGGCATGCGGAGGTCTCCGCCTCCGATGCCTCGCCGTGGGGCGGCGGAGTCTGCGTCCGACAGGCTAGCTGCAGCGCCGCCGCCTCGCTGGGGCGGACCGTGGAGCGCTGGCGGCACCACTTCGATGAGGCCATCACCGCCCGCCGCACGCGCTCGAGGGCGAGGGGGTGGCCACCGCGCTGCGGCGGCCCGCGGCGCTGCCGAGCGAGGCGGCGAAGGACCTGGACAAGCAGTTCGGCGAGGCGCCGGCGTCCTTCATGCAGGACCCCAGCTGGAAGATTGCAATGTCCTTCCCGTGGCGGGACAAGCACGACATCTACTACACAGAGGGGCTGGCCCTATCCGCCTCGCTGCGGCGCGCGCTGCGATCGCGGGGCGCCTTCGGGCACCGCCTGGTGCTTCTGGTGGACAACCTGTCTCTGGCTCTGGCTGCCGGCAAGGGCCGAGGTTCGGCGGCGCAGCTCCGCAGCGTGCTGCGCGAGCTCTGCGCGCTGGCGCTGGCCTGCCGCCTGCAGCTGCACGTGCGGTGGGTCCCGAGTGAGCTCAACCCTGCCGACCGCCCGTCCCGCGGCTACCTGTACATCGACACGCAGAAGCGGGAGGCGGCCGCGGAGCTCGGGCCTGCTGCAGCTCGTGATGCTAGCCCTGGCCCCCCCGACGGTGATGGGGGGGAAGAGAGGGCGCGCGCCGACACTGGGGGCTGTTGCCGCGCTGGATCGGCCCCTAGCCCTGCCCGGTGCGGGGATCGCGCTGGGGGCTGCCGCGGGGTCGGCCGCTGCGGCGCGTTGCCGGGAGGCGACGAAGGTGGCGCTGGAGCCGGGGATGACCTATCTGGAGCAAAGGTCGATCTCGAAGCCCGTGCTGGCCGACTACCGCAGGCGGGCGCAGGCCTTCGTGACTTGGGCCTCCGAGAACCACCTGGACTGGATGGGGTTCGGCGGAGCTCGACTCCGTGCTCGTGGAATACTTCAACCTGCTCTACTTCCAAGGGTACAGCGGGGACGATGCGTCCAAGCTGCTGGCCGCGGTGAAGTTCTTTGTGGCGAACCTGAGCCGGTGGGGGGCGGAGAGCCTCCCTCGTTGCTCCCGGGCCCTGGCAGGCTGGGGCAAGTGCGTCCCGCGGCGCTCGCGCCAGCCCCTCCCGTGGCTGGTGGCGGCCGCGTTGGCCGGCGTGCTCCCGCGGTGGCAGCTGGTGGAGCACGTCGTGGCGATGATCCTGAGCTTCAGCACCTACATGAGGCCCGGGGAGGCGGACTCCCTCGTCGGGCTGCAGGTCGTCGAGGGCGTCGCGGAGGGCAGCGGCAACGGCGGCGTCGTGGCGCTGGTGCTCTTCCCGGAGGAGATGGGGGTGCCCAGCAAGACGGGCATGTGGGACATGACAGTGCCTCTGGACACTTTCCGCTTCCTCGGCCCGTCGCTCCTCGCCTGAAGAGGCGATGCCGGACGCTGAAGGACCGACTGTGGAGGTGCCCCCCAGGCGACCTCGGACAGAAGATGCGCGCGGCCGCGGAGGAGCTCGGCCTTGCCCTGGCCTCTCCATATCAGCTGCGGCACGGCGGGGCCTCCGACGACCTCGTGGCGCGCCGGCGGACCGCCCTGGAGATCCAGGCGCGAGGGGGCTGGGCGAGCCCGCAGTCGTTCCTGCGGTACGCCAAGCCCGGGCGGATCCTGGCGGAGATGGCGAAGCTTCCCGCCGGGGTCCTGGACTTCGGCCGGGCGGTCGACGTGGCGCTGGCCGAGATCTTCCTGAGGGGGGCAGCCGTCCCGCCTCCGCCTGCACGGTCTGCCGCAGGCTCTTGCAAGACTTAAAACGATGCATGAGGGCCCCGAGGCACGTAGTGAAAGCTCGCACTGTTTTCCTGGAACTCTTTGCTGGATCCGGTGGTCTTTCCGCCCGGATATCGTCTCTCGGCCTGGCCGTGCTTCCCCTGGACTTTGACCAGGGTCGCCGGCCCTGGCATGATCTTGGCCGCCCCGAGGTCCAGCAGATGGTCCTGGGGTGGCTCAAATCTCGAGTTGTGCGAGCCGTCTGGTTGGGAACCCCGTGTGCCTCCTGGAGCCGGGCGCGGCACGGCCCCCCCGGGACCTCCTGGTGTTCTCTCAGGTCCGCGGCCTTTCCTCTCGGGCTCCAGGGGCTCTCGGGTAGATCCCTCCAGGCCGTCCGCTCGGGAAATGCCCAGATGCGTTTTACAGTTAAGGTCATTCACTTGTGTCGCCGCCTGTCCACCCCAGTGTATTTAGAGAACCCTGGGGCTTCGTTTCTCTGGGCGGCGCCGGCTGTGGCCGCTCTGCTCTCCAAACCCGATTGCAAGACGTATATGCTCGACATGTGTTCTTTCGGGGCCCCGTGGCGAAAACGCACCCGGGTGACCTGTTGGGCCCCTCACCATCCCCCTTCCTCGCCCCCTTGTCTCTGCCGTGGGCGGGGGGGGATGTGTACTTTCTCGTGCAAGCGTCACATCGTCTTGACCGGCATTGACCGGTCCACTGGCATGCTCTGGACTCGACGGGCCGAGCCATATTGTAAGAAATCTTGTCAGTTTTTTGCCAGGATCATTCAATGTCAGGTAGATTGGATCGGTTTCAGCAGGATGTCAATATTAGTTAATGAAGTTTGAGTGTTCGGCCCCGGGCGCGGTGCGTGCCCTCATGGTCCGCCCCGGGGGCCACGCTGCCGTTCGGGAGTCGGGCGTCTCTCAGCGCGCTGAAATGTTTTCCTTTCGTTCAGGCCCGGGTGCCACTGCGCCCCGGCCCCTGACCTGGCTGCCCAGGCCCCCGGCCCACACAGCAAAAAGTGGAACGCTGCAGGGTGTGGCACGGGATAGCGTTGAGATGGTCGTGTCTCACTTGTCATCTCATTAGCGATTGAGTGCCGCGAGGGTTTATCCTCCGAAACCGTCTGGCTCAGTTCTCTCGCCCCTTCCCTCCCTCCCCGTTCGCTCCCTCGCCGTGTTTCGTCTCTCAGCGCGCTGAAATGTTTTCCTTTCGTTCAGGCCCGGGTGCCACTGCGTCCCGGCCCCTGACCTGGCTGCCCAGGCCCCCGGCCCACACAGCAAAAAGTGGAACGCTGCAGGGTGTGGCACGGGATGATGCGTTGAGATGATGATGATGATGATGATGATGATGATGATGATGATGATGATGTGATGCTGATGCTGATGCTGATGCTGATGTGATGCGATGATGATGATGTGCTGCTGATGATGATGCTGCTGATGATGATGCTGATGCGGATGATGATGATGATGCTGATGTGATGTGATGGATGTGATGAGGAGGAGGAGGAGGAGGAGGAGGAGGAGGAGGATGGTGCTGCTCGAAAAGCTGGTGGTTCGGATCCTGGGACGGGCCCAGAGATCCAATTGCCTCCATCGTCGGGGTTCGAGTTTTTCTGGCCGTGTTCGTCGCCGCGGCTGGTCGCTGCTCGACAAGCTGGTGCGTTCGGACCCTGGGAAGGGTCCAGGGACCCATTTCGTCTCCTGTGTCAGAGGTGTCCTGCCCTTCGGGTGCCCTCTTCGTTGCTGCGGCCAGTGCGTCTGGGCCCTCGGAGGTACGGGGGTTCCTCTCGCCTCGTGACCGAGGCCGTCAGAAAACGGTTCGGGGTGAAGAGCTGGGCTCCAGGGAGGGGGGGGAAGGACGAGGAAGAGGAGGATAAGGAGGAGAAGGAGGGGGAAAAGGAGGAGGAGGAGGAGGAGGAGGAGGAGGAGGAGGAGGAGGATGCGAACCGCCTCTTGGGGCCCTCCTGGGACGCTCGTGGACGCGCCGCCGTTGGGAGCACGTCGTCGCGTGACTCCGCTTCTGCTGGCCAGGAGCCTGGTGCCTGCTCGGCGGCAGCACGCTGATGTGCTCCAAACGGAGACATGTCCTTGACACCACTTCTGCCCTCCCCCCCCCCATTGCCAGCTCCGTGCGACATCTCGGCGGCGCGCAGAGGGTGGAGGGGGGGGGGCACGGGGCGCAGGCGTCCGAGAAGAGGCCGCTCCAGAAGCCTGATGGGGAAGCCCCTCGGCCCCGTGCCTCGCGGCGAAGCCTCGTGGGGAAGCCCCGTGGAAGCGCCTCGTTGGGAGTCCTCGTGGGGAGGCCCCCGAAGCCTCGTGGGGACGCCTGTCGGGCCCCCCTCGGAAAAGCTCGCGTGCCTCCTTAGGAGGGCCTTTCCCATCGCCCCGCCCCCCGGCCCACCCCAGCGCCGGCCCTCCCCAGCATCCGCTCCCTCCCAGGTTGCGGACACGTGGAGGTGGGGGGAGTTCAAGCCGCTGAATTCGCTGCAATGCAGCAAGTCCTGGGGCCAGATTTACAAACGTGGACTTTTGGCGCTCCGCGCAGATGTTTTGGGTCTGCGCTGGGCCCCTCCGGCGGCGCCCCCGGCGCCGTCTTTGGCGCGCTCCGCGCGCCAGGGACGGGGGGTCCAGCAGTTTATGTTTATGTTGTTCTTCTATCCTTAAGTCGGACACGTCCCTCTCTACAGGAGGAATATTCAACATTAGCCTGACTCAGGACCCAACCATATGCAGCTGCGAGTGCCGCATTGTGGGTACCGATTTCGGTGGAGCTCCCTATGGGGCCACGAAACGTACGAGGGGTGCGCCGAAATCGGTGGCGTGGACGCAGGTGGACAACGCCACTGGGGCCTTCGGTGGACCTCCCTATGGGGCCACGAAGCGTTGTCCTGGGTGGGGGAGACGCAGGCGAAGTGCGCCATTGGGACCTTCGCAGGACCTCTTTATGGGGCTACGAAGCGCTGTCATGTCATGGGTGGGGGAGACGCATGCGAAGTGCGCCACGGCCGCCTTTGGTGGAGCTAGCTCCCCATGGGGCCACGAAACGCTGCCCTGGGTGGGGTAGACGCATGCGAACGGCGCCTCTGGGACCTTCGGTGGAGCTCCCTATGGGGCCACGAAACCATTGGGCTGGGGGGGGGGAACGCATGCGAACGGTGCCTCTAGGGCCTTCGGTGGAACTCCCTATGGGGCCACGAAGCGTTGTCATGGGTGGGGGAGACGCATGCGAACGGTGCCCCTGGGGCCTTCGGTTGGGCTCCTTCTGGGGCCACGAAGCGCTGTCCTGGGTGAGGGAGACGCATGCGAACGGTGCCATTGGTGGCCTTCGGTGGTGCGCCCGTATGGGGCCGAAGCGCTGTCCTGGGTGGCGTTTTGACGCATGCGGGACCTGCCACTGGGGCCTTCGGTGGTGATACCCGTGTTGGGCACGGAGCGCTATCAGGGAGGGCGGTGACGATTGCGGTCCCTGCACTTGTTTATTGTTTTATTTTTTTATTATTCTTTTGTTTTATTTTTTTCTGGTCCTGCTTGGAGTTTTTTTTTGTTATTTTGTTTGGTTTTTGCGCATGCGAGCGCTGGATTATGGGCCTTCGGTGGGCTGGTGGCGGTGTGCATGCGGTCCTGCCGCTGGGGCCTTCGGTGGAGCTCCTTGTGGTGCCACGAACCGTGTGAGAGGGTATGCCTACATGGGTGGCGTTGACGCGCGCGGACCCTGCCACTGGGGGCCTTCGGTGGAGCTCCCTGTAGGGCCACGCAGCGCTGTCCTGGGTAGCGTTGACGCATGTGGACCCTGCCACTGGAGCCTTCGGTGGAGCTCCCCGTATGGGGCCACGAAATGCTGTCCTCGGTGGCGTTGACGCATGCGGACCCTGCCACTGGAGCCTTCGGTGTAGCTCCCTATGGGGCCACAAAGTGCTGTCCTGGGTGGCGTTGGCGCATGCGGACCCTGCCACTGGAGCCTTCGGTGGAGCTCCCTATGGGGCCACGAAGCGCTGTCCTGGGTGGCGTTGACGCACGCGGACCCTGCCGCTGGGGCCTTAGGTGGAACTCCCTATGGGGCCACGAAGCGCTGTCCTGGGTGGCGTTGGCGCATGCGGACCCTGCCACTGGAGCCGAGCTCCCTACGGGGCCACGAAACGCTGTCCTCGGTGGCGTTGACTCATGCGGACCCTGCCACTGGATCCTTCGGTGAAGCTCCCTATGGGGCCACGAAGGCGTTGCCCTGGGAGGCGTTGACGCATTTGGACCCTGCCACTGGAGCCTTCGGTGGAGTGATGATGATGCCATCGATGGGAGGAGGGAGGAGGAGGAGAGGAGAGGAGAGGAGAGGAGAGGAGAGGAGAGGAGAGGAGAGGAGAGGAGAGGAGAGGAGAGGAGAGGAGAGGAGAGGAGAGGAGAGGAGAGGAGAGGAGAGGAGAGGAGGAGGAGGAGGAGGAGGAGGAGGAGGAGGAGGAGGAGGAGGAGGAGGAGGAGACGCGGGGCGCCGCTTCTTCAAAACGAATACCCGACACCACAGGATGGCTGGGAAATGATCAAAGAATAGTCAGGGGACGATATTCCAATATGTTTGATTATTTGCGGAAGTATTTGCGGAATAGTCTGGGGACGATTGTTCTGGTTATTTGTGTTTTTCATGTTTCGTCCACAATCTGCTTGCAGGAGGACACGCCCGACCTAATGGTATCCTTGCGAGCGCAGGAGATTGCTGCTCTGGGTGCCTCCGGCCCGACGCGCCGCGGTGCGCCGACGCTTGGCCGCGGCCGAGATGCGGCAGTGCGGGGGCGGCGTGGCAGCAGCAGGGAGCGTCGCAGCACCACCAGCACGGCCGTCGGCACCAGCAGCCGCCCAGCGCAAGAAGTCCTCCTCCCCTTCTCCCTCCTTCCTCCTCCTCCTCCTGCTCCTGCTCCTGCTCCTGCTCTTCCTCCTCCTCCTGATCCTCCTCCTCCTCCTCCTCCTCCTCCGCCTCCGCCTCCTTCTTTTCCTGCTCATCCACCTCCCCTGCACGTCGGCCCGGGGGGGCGCCCGAGTGGGTCCCCACCCCCGTCCGTTACACAGGGGAGTCTCCCAGCTTCGGGCCTCAGACTTGTTAAGACATTGTCCCAGGTGATAGTTTGAGCAAGTTTGGGGGTGTTTTTCAGCGGGGTTGATCGGACGCGCCCTTGTCGAAGGTCCCCCAAAAATAGTCGTAAATCACATGCCCCAGAAATTTGTCATGCATCCCATTTTGCACCCTCGCCGATCTCTGTTTAGTCCTGCTTTCTCCCAGCGAAGATGTATCGTTAGTATAGTGGCTTCTCGGACACCCCACGTAAAATAGCCACGTGTAGTATACATCACCCGACACCAACGCCCCTGGTCGGTGGCCTCTCGCAGATACACAATCGAAGTGTTCGGCATTCGACGTTACCAATGATGATACCAAAACCGACGTCAAACAAAACCCCACCTGCACAGTCCCGTAGATGTTTTGGCTTTTCGGCCCAGCATAGCATGTGTTTGTTTGGTTTCACCAGGTCTTCGAGGGTCCACACGACACATGTTTGATGGTCTGCTGGATCTGCAGGCCAGCGAGGACGAGGAGGGCCCCGAGGAGGAGGCCCCAGCTCCCGAGGAGGCCAGAGCCCCTGAGCCCCCAGAAGGCCATGTCCACAGGCGCGGAGGCGCTTGTGGACGCGCAGGGGGGCCGTGGGCGAGCTCGTGGGTCCAAGTGGAGCGATCGCGTCCGTGAGAGGATATCACTAGGCCAGAGGAAGCAGCAACTTCGAGACGAACGTCAAGCTAACGATGCGATGGCGAACACGTTGAGGCCTGAATTTGCCAAGAGTGTTGTCCAGACGGTATCTCGGGATGGTGCATTGCACAGTGGGCATCAAAGATCTATCCTGATCGATGGCGAGAGGGTTGAGTTCAACAGGGCATGGCGGGGGCAGAGCCATTCTTTTGAATACCGAGCTTGCGTCAGCCACCACGGGGCGTAAGCGGATGGACTGGCCCGATTCATAACAGGGGCGACTAGAGATGAACCACAGTTTTCGAGTGCTGTTTTTTTCCACGCTCAGTTACGATGATGCTTCAATGTGGGTTCAGAAGCCCCGCGTCCCTAGAGATATAAGTTTGCCACCTCGCCTAGCAGAGAGAATGGCCAAGCGGGGGAAAAACGTGCACATCCCACTCCCCACGAAGGACGACATAACATTTGCCAGCAGTGGATTGGCCAGCTCAAGTTGTCGACTACGGGCTGAACTGGTACGTGCGCCCGCCCAATGTTTACCGCAAGCCAATACGAGCACGGTGCATGACCGTCTTTGTGCATGGTCCGTTGTGAGTGCTTCAGGGTCAGAGGCCAAAGTCGATAGAGATGGATCCTTGAACGCTGCCGTATCTAACGCACCGTGGGTCCACCATTTTGCAAATAAAGACAATGCCTTGGCCAACGACTGCATTGCCAGCTTAGAAGAAACGCGTTTGAATCTCCGCGGCCAAGCTTTTGCTGGAACCGACCGTCAACGTACATTCTTTCCTTTGACATGTTGCGCTCACTCCGTCGTGCTCTCCATGAAGCCTGTGTACATGAATCTACCGAACAATGAAGCCTCGCGATTGGTCATCATGGCCCATGCGTTTCAGTCGTCCCGAGAACATGAGAACTACGCTGTCTCTTTGCTTGGTCTTGTTGCCAAGCGGTTTTTTTTGAGGTTGATCATTTGCCGCCAGAAGCTGCAGAGTGGGAGGCTCATGCGAAACATGTTTTGATGATGACTCAAGGCGCCAGGGGCCTGTCTTTGGAAATGAAAGAACACATCCTCGCACTGGACAACGGCAATTGGAAAGATGATCGCATTGTTCATTATTGCATCGGGGAAGCGCGTCCTAACCAG
This sequence comes from Prorocentrum cordatum, assembly GCA_963575745.1. Lineage (NCBI taxonomy): Eukaryota > Dinophyceae > Prorocentrales > Prorocentraceae > Prorocentrum > Prorocentrum cordatum. Next base: position 216,412 of record CAUYUJ010015810.1, on the reverse strand, counting down.
TGTCGTGGCGACAGGGGGCGGGCTTCGGAAGGCTTGCAGGGCTGCGTTGTGCTTTCATGTGGTGGCAAGGTCGACGTCCCTCTGTTGCGTCGGTTCAAAGGCTTCGAAAAGGCTAGCGGTTGGACTTGCCGCGGCATCAAACAGCATAGGCTCTTGCCACGGGCATTCAAGCAAACTTACGTCCCGAAGAAGAAGACGCCCGAACAGTCAAACGATGGGGCAGAGGAGTCTTTGGCAGCCAAGCAGGCGAAACGAGCGAATATCGTGGACGAGTACTTTGAGAGCGACCCATCGGGTCGAGGCATCGAGATAGGCATTGCTACGACCAAGCCACAGCAACATGTTTTGAATTGCGTCTTCTCTTCCGACAGCAAGAAGAATTCCTACGTCGAAATGCGTCTTCAATCGCCTGCTGACCCTGCGGACGCGGATGATATGGGCCGGGGAGAATCACTAGAGGCTGGGGGGGGGGGGGGGGGCGCGAACAAGGATATCATCAGTGGGCGGCGTGGGAAACAACTGCTGTCTGAGATATCTGCGTACTTGGTGAATACGGAACACAGGGATTGGGGCGACGTTGAGATGACCTCGGATGAGATGCACCCCATTTGCTTCGCAATGATTTGCACGATGTGCGACGCCTGGAAGCGCCTCGTGTTCCCGTTCGTTGAGCAGCCGAAGTTTGAGTTGTTGTCCTTGGTGTGCGGCTTCGAACCTCCAGCTGTATTTGATAAGGTCCAACGTTTGAGAGATTCAGCTCCGCGTTCAAAATGTTACGACCCTGCCTTTACTAACGTCTGGATTTGGGAGATTGTTGAATGAGGACACTCAGATGGCAGCTTTCAGGCTACTTCGCCAGATGGCCGCTGCGATGCCGCTGTCATCGTTGAACGTCGAACGGAAGCATCTCCTGGGCTTGACTACGAGGGGCGCGATGGGGGGGGGGGGGAACAGCACGGTCGAGCCCTCACGCCGCAGAACTTGAGCATGAGCACCTACGTCAAGTCAGTCCGCAGGAGCTGGGAACGCCGCCGGGAACGGGCATTGCAGAAGGTGCTCCCTGACAAGACCACGAGGAAAGCTTTTTCTCATAGCCTTTCTGTTTTTTTTTTTTTTTTCTCAGTTTTCAGCGAGCCGTCGCAGAGACAGAAGAGAAGCGATTTCGGAAGGTCGGGGGCGCATGAAACAGTTTGCAGTTGGGCTGATGGGCAATGAGCGACGGCAGCGCGTTCGGGGTTACGTCGAGTTTGTTTCGAAACAGTTTCGTAATCACCATGGGCACGGCGTTTCTTTCAGAGGTGCTAGGGCAGCAACCGATGCAGCTTGGGCAGCCTTGCCCGCTGGCGACCGACAGCAGCACTATGATCGCGCCGACGGCAAGAACGGGGCCATCGGCGAGATGAACAACGCAGACTCCGGCAAGATCACGCGCGAGCCACCTGGCTTGCACAGGGGCGTGCTTCGCACGGCGAAGCGCAGGGCGATCAGCAACGCGTTCGACGCGATGAGGCCCCGCCCCATTTGGTCAGGCTTGCAGGCTTTTTGAAATTCGTTGCAAGGTCGGGGCCCCCACGAGGCCTCCCCCACTCAAGAGTAGTGCTTCGTCATGGTAGATGGAGGGGTGAGGGGGGGCGGCAGGGGTTAGAGAAGCAAATCGAGCGTCATCCGTTGTGCAAGTGCCGTCCTCGGGTTGAAACGTGGAGTCTAGACGCCATTGTAGACCGCGCGCCGTCGCCACGACACCGAGACGGCAAACGCGGCGATGACGCGACGCAGATGTGTTAAATCTGGTTTAGAAAAACGGTTTACCTCATGGGCTCGCTCGGCAATGTTGGGGTCCTATGGGTAGGCACCGACCGCACTTGAATGATGGATGCTCGCGGTGCAACCGCCGTTGTCCCGCAGGGAACTCGCGCGCTTTGCAGCGAGGTCCGACCCGCCCCTGGAAGTTTAGGCTCAATGTTCCTCTCTCGCCCCCTCGTGTAGTTCTCTCTGTGGTGTAGGTCTCGCGGCGCCCATTGATTTGTCTCAGCTTCGGGTCCTAAAGGTGGCGCTGGGCTCCAAGGATTCGAGGCCGGACTCAATTCGGACTGCGTCGCCGATGGCTCCGAGGCTACTGAGGCGGCCGACGCAGCCCCATTGTTCGCATTCTCAGCAGTGGCAAAGGAAAATCCAGGGGGGGGGGCGTGACTCCGTTTTCGCCGTGCGCCTTCCGCAACGGCGGCCTTCGCGACGATGGCCCGATCGCGGAGGCCAGCAGGATCTGGACCAAGAGCATCTGGAGGGCCGTCGAGGCCCATCACGTCGATAAAAAAAATCCCCTTCTCGTGGGTTTCGGGCTCACGCCCCCCAGTGACGACGGGGAGGTCAGGTTGGGCATGCCGCATTTCCTCGGGGACGTTGTCGGGAAAGGGGATCTGGGCATATTGATGCGTGCGAATGTCTTGGATGGGCGTGCCCTGCCATCGTTTGATACATGTACCTCCCACGCCCTCCTTCGTAAACTGGTCGCTGTACTTCGCGACGCAGCTGGGCATCGAGGCAATGATGTTCTCTGAGGCTTAACGTCCATCACCATGTCTCGCCAAAAAATGACGGCTCAAGGCGGGCGTGAGTTTTGCGTTGCTTTCGGGCCAGACTGGTCTGAGGAGCTCAGCTTGGAACGCGACGTCGGCCCTGCCCTGGCCAAGAAACATCAGCCGAAGAAGATCGCGTTGCCTTTCGGGATCAAGCTCGCCCCCCCGAAGCCCGACTTAGCTGTGGCCGGCCCCAAAGCCGACGTCGGCGACAACGCCGCCGATGAGGAGATAGAGTTGGATGCTAGGGAGGAGGAGGCCGTATCTTTGGACGACGACTCGCAGTCGGAACCCGACGGCCCCGACGAGGTTTTTTCTTATAAATGCCACGCTAGCGTTAGGGGGCCGTCCTCAGCGTTTGCATGCCCCCAAGGTTTATATATGTATGTATATATATACATATATATATATATATACTCTTTATGTTTTTTGTTTGGGGGGGGCATGGAAATTCCCGAGTCAAAGATGGTCACTTACATTGAAATCCGAAGCGGATGATAGTTTTGACACTGGTATGAAACGCGAATTTTGGAGTCCAGATGTTTGGTTCTGAGGCCTTGCTTTCACGATATGAGAGCTACTTAAAGGGGTGACACAGACGTGCGCAATGATTGGTTGTCCATGGTTGGGCTTGCGGTTCCTCTGGCCCTCTTCCTCATGATCCCTTGTGCTTCGTCACATCACTCCTTCCTGCCTGCCTCCTCTCCTTCCTTCCTTTTTCTTCACCCTTTTTCTCTGAACGGACGGTTCCCTATCGTCAAGGGCAAGGGCCCAGCCGCCCCGGCGCTTCCAGCAGCCCCAGATCCAGACGATCTGCCGCCAATCATTGGAGCGTTCATCCCTGCGCCAGCTCCTGGTGCGAATTTTCCAGAGGGTGTTCGCGGGTACGACACTGCAGTGGCAGGTCGCGCTAAGTGTGGTGTCTGCCTGGGTAAACTGGGTAAACTGGAGCTTGGTCGCTTTAGGCTTAGGTGCATATTCAAAGTTGGCAAGTCCATTAAGGACGAGGCGCGGTTGCACCCGATATGCGTGAGAGGAACCCCCCTCGGCAATCGTGATTCGGATCGAATTCGAACGCAAGGGCTGCTCGATGCGGCCAACGATCCGAGAGCGGTCGAGGGCTTCATGCTCGCGCTTAGAACCCTTGGCGGCGCCGCTGCAGGCTCGGGAGGTCGACCGCTCCAAGCGCTGATATGACAGCATCATGGAGGGGCGGGCGCAATATGGATCATGGAGGGGCGGGCGCAAGATGGAAGGTTAGGGGGCAGGGTGAGGACTGAGGATGGCCAGGGGGCCGGGGGGGGGGGGCATGCCAACGCATTCACAAACGCGCCCCGTCTGCGCTAGAGGTTGCACGACCCCCCCGCCCTAAGCCCCTCGCCTTAATGGTCCAAGCAGTGCTTGATCAGACCTGGCTAACTGACCAGGGGGGCTTGATCAGTTTTCTTGGGTTTGTCAACCCTACCCTGATCCAGGTTTCGATCGAGGTTTTTGATCAGGGCCACCCCATATCGAGGATCGTCGCCCTAGGCCTGATCAAGATTTTGGTCGGACTTGATCAGGCTTGATCAAGGAGTTGATCAGACTTGATCAGGGGTAACCCCCTCCAGGAAGCTCATGCTTTGCAACGCCCTTGAGGGTGCCTATCTTCCGTGCCCCACGCTCCCTGCCCCCAGCCCCTGGCCGTTGGGCGTCGGACCTCGGCCATCGGGGAGGCTGGCGCGGCAAGCCCGAGGCGCCTGCAGGCCGACGTGCGTCTTCGCTGCTCCTCCACTCATTTCCGTTTGCTACCCGTGACAGTCTCCGATGCGGAACCGCACAAACCATACGCCATTCGATTCAGGATTGGAGCTCGAGAAGGATTCTCTGTCCAGACAGCGCGCCGCCGCCCATGCGCGCGCGCTCGTGGGCGGAGATAATCCCAAGAGCCGAACACGTGCATCGAATGTGGTCCGATTTGGCGCGGCGCTTCGACCGCAGAAGCCGGCGGATATGCCCCTTGACAGACCCCCCCCCCCCCCCCCCCCCCCCCCCCTGAGGATCCTTAGGGGCCCCCCCCCCACCCACCACCGCCGCCAGTAAGGGCCCTTATGGGGGGGGGGGGGGTCAAAAAGCACATTGGCGGCGTGGTTTGGACGTCTGCACATCAATGAGCTGCAAGCGTTGGCACATGTCCAAGATCGCTCCGAGACGGCCCTCGACGCCTCCAACAGGCGACCACTGGGCCCCCCCATGACGGGACCACCGGAATCCCCCAAGAGACGGCCCCCAAGACGGGGCCACTATAACGCCCAATAAGTCAAGCCCGAGACGGGGCCGCTGGAGCCCCCCAGGACGTGATGCCATCTTTTCCTGGTCTTCCTGATCCTTTTCCGCTCGCCATTTAGGCTCCAGCTTTATTTGCCTCTTTCCGAGGCGCGATGTCCAGAGACTCGCCGCGCAGAGTTCGAGTTTGACTTGTCTGATTCGAACCGGCGCTTCGCTGCGGCTTGGCGCTACGACGTGGGGAAGGGAAACGCGTGCGACAACGGCGTGGTGGTTAAATCTCACGCGAAGACTCCTAAGGCCCCTAAGCTGAAGGAGTCGAGGTGGAGGAGATGCGAAGCCAAACGTTGCAGGAGCTGCTCGCAGATCACGCGCGATTTGGACCGTGACGCCCCTCCTGGTGCACATTTCTTTTTACTGTGGACCCATTCAGCTACGAACTCCAAGGGCGTGGTGTACCCGTCTGGCACCGAGCGCGCGAAGTGCTTCGACGCGCGCAGAAAGCATTTCAAAAAAGACTTGGACACGCTGATGCAGGAACGGCAAGATGAAGTAGAGGAGGTATTTAACCTTCGTAGGCACGATGTCGTCTCTGGAGGGAACAAGTTCAAAGGCGCGGGCACCTGCGCCACTGCAAAGACTGAGGTGGAGAAAAACCGTTCGGACTTCAACGAGGGGTACGTGGAGGGTCGTTTCGAACCTCTGACCGTCCGCACGCGCAGGTGCAACTTGAAGTTCACAGATGAAGAGTTGCTCATCCACCACATCCAGACCGCCCTCGGGTTCACCGTGGTCGTGGACGCAGACGATGGCGCCACGAAGGGCGCGGAGATGCTCGACCACGCTCCTGGCGTGAAGCGCTTCCTGCGGGGCGCGGGCCACTGCGCTTCCAAGAGCGAGAAGACGACCTACGACACCGAGGGCGAGGTGGCCGCAGAGGCGCGCAGGATGGCAGACTTGCGCGCCGCGCACCTCGGAGGCGAAGTCAGGTGCAGGTCTGGCCCCCGCGCACCTCGCGCAGATGGCGCGGTCATGGGCGACGGTGCGCCCGAGGAGGAGGAGGAGGCGAGCGCGCCTTCCACGGGCTCGGGCTTGCGTTTTGGCGGCCCACTGGTGCAAGCGGTATCCGATGCCCTTCGTGAGGATGATGATGGGCTGGGGCCGCAGGACTCCATCAGCTGCGTCGGCAGGCAGAGCAGAGCCTCGAGCGGCTCAGCTTCCTTCGACGCGGGGCGCCAGCGCGCCGTAGTCACGCCGGTTGCCGAGGCTTGGCGCGACGGCGGCGATGGAATCTCCAAGGCCTCCGACGTGACTTAACCAAAGAGACCCCGTCGGAGCTGGCCCCAGCTGGCGATCGAGAATGCCGAGGCCATGCGAGATAATCTTGAGCAAAGTCATTCTTGGGAGAAGCACATGGAGTCGGCCAGCCGACACCGTGATTTCATGGCCCTGACGATTCGAACTGGCTCGCTAGACCGAAAAGCAGGCGAAATCTCCGGTAACCCAGAAGCGGCTGAGATCTCCGATAGCTTGTTCGAGGCGAAGGAGACCCTGGAGGGAAGGCAGAACTTCTTCGATAGATGCAAGGAGGACTTCCCCAGCGTCGTGCTCGAGCCTTCTCTGGACGATAAGGCCCACATGCTCATGTCCACGAGGCCAGCGATGATGTCCTTTCTGACAACGAACATACACGACCCCATTGAGAACATGTTCGACAGGGACGTCGGCGACAAGTGCGCGCGCGCTTTCGCAGTGGCCTTGAACGCCTTCGACGCGCGCGACGGCCCGTTCCAGACCAGCTTCGGCATCCTGGGGCGTTTTCGACAGGGTGGCCGAGGACTCGCGGGAAGGAGGAAGGAGGAGGCAGAGGGCCCAGAGGATAGGAAGGAGTGAAGGAAGAGGAGGGAAGATCATGACTCAGGACCTCGGAGGACCGAAGAAACGATTGCAAGGATTTCTGGTGGTGCAGCCTCCTGGGCCCCCATCGGCCCCAAGAGGCGGGCGAATGTCTTTCAAAGTTGGGTTGGTCTGGCCGGCTTTTGTTCGCCCCTGGAGGGCCCGAGGGTTTGGCCCAAGCAGTCTCCGAAGGCCAGAAGAACGCCACCTTATCCTTGGCAGACAAGCTGTTGAAGTCCAGCGACGTGAAACTGATCGCCGGCGTCATGCAACTCCTGAACGCGCACCTCCCATGCATGACGAATGCTCCCATCGAGACGGTAGACGTCAAGGCCCCTTTCAAAATGCTGGAGAATGGTTGGTATCCTCAAGCGTGGGTCGACATGTGCACTGTCCGCTCGATCGGCCTCATGCTGGCCGCTTCTTTGAAGCATGAGTCGGGTGACGTTGACAGCATCGAGAGGTCGATTCGCCAGATCTTCATCAACGTCGCGGAGAACGCTGCCAGGATAAGCCCTCGCAGACGATGGCGCCACGAAGGGCGTGGAGATGCTCGACCACGCTCCTGGCGTGAAGCGCTTCCTGCGGGGCGCGGGCCACTGCGCTTCCAAGAGCGAGAAGACGACCTACGACACCGAGGGCGAGGTGGCCGCAGAGGCGCGCAGGATGGCAGACTAGCGCGCCGCGCACCTCGGAGGCGAAGTCAGGCGCAGGTCTGGCCCCCGCGCACCTCGCGCAGATGGCGCGGTCATGGGCGACGGTGCGCCCGAGGAGGAGGAGGAGGCGAGCGCGCCCCCCACGGGCTCGGGCTTGCGTTTTGGCTGCCCACTGGTGCAAGCGGTATCCGATGCCCTTCGTGAGGATGATGATGGGCTGGGGCCGCAGGGCTCCATCAGCTGCGTCGGCAGGCAGAGCAGAGCCTCGAGCGGCTCAGCTTCCTTCGACGCGGGGCGCCAGCGCGCCGTAGTCACGCCGGTTGCCGAGGCTTGGCGCGACGGCGGCGATGGAATCTCCAAGGCCTCCGACGTGACTTAACCAAAGAGACCCCGTCGGAGCTGGCCCCAGCTGGCGATCGAGAATGCCGAGGCCATGCGAGATAATCTTGAGCAAAGTCATTCTTGGGAGAAGCACATGGAGTCGGCCAGCCGACACCGTGATTTCATGGCCCTGACGATTCGAACTGGCTCGCTAGACCGAAAAGCAGGCGAAATCTCCGGTAACCCAGAAGCGGCTGAGATCTCCGATAGCTTGTTCGAGGCGAAGGAGACCCTGGAGGGAAGGCAGAACTTCTTCGATAGATGCAAGGAGGACTTCCCCAGCGTCGTGCTCGAGCCTTCTCTGGACGATAAGGCCCACATGCTCATGTCCACGAGGCCAGCGATGATGTCCTTTCTGACAACGAACACACACGACCTCATTGAGAACATGTTCGACAGGGACGTCGGCGACAAGTGCGCGCGCGCTTTCGCAGTGGCCTTGAACGCCTTCGACGCGCGCGACGGCCCGTTCCAGACCAGCTTCGGCATCCTGGGGCGTCTTCGACAGGGTGGCCGAGGACTCGCGGGAAGGAGGAAGGAGGAGGCAGAGGGCCCAGAGGATAGGAAGGAGTGAAGGAAGAGGAGGGAAGATCATGACTCAGGACCTCGGAGGACCGAAGAAACGATTGCAAGGATTTCTGGTGGCGCAGCCTCCTGGGCCCCCATCGGCCCCAAGAGGCGGGCGAATGTCTTTCAAAGTTGGGTTGGTCTGGCCGGCTTTTGTTCGCCCCTGGAGGGCCCGAGGGTTTGGCCCAAGCAGTCTCCGAAGGCCAGAAGAACGCCACCTTATCCTTGGCAGACAAGCTGTTGAAGCCCAGCGACGTGAAACTGATCGCCGGCGTCATGCAACTCCTGAACGCGCACCTCCCATGCATGACGAATGCCCCCATCGAGACGGTAGACGTCAAGGCCCCTTTCAAAATGCTGGAGAATGGTTGGTATCCTCAAGCGTGGGTCGACATGTGCACTGTCCGCTCGATCGGCCTCATGCCGGCCGCTTCTTTGAAGCATGAGTCGGGTGACGTTGACAGCATCGAGAGGTCGATTCGCCAGATCTTCATCAACGTCGTGGAGAACGCTGCCAGGATAAGCCCTCGCCTGAAAGCTCACACCAGATCGATCTGCGGCATGCAAGTGCAACACGGCAAGACGGCTTGGGATAAGATGGTGCGCATTCACAGCGAGTTCTCCCGCGTCACAAGCATGTGACAGGGCGAGGCTTTCGAGAAGGTGCAGCAGCTGGTTGAGGCTTTTGAGCGGGCGCTGAAGGAAGGCCCTGAGGCTTCCTATTTCGTGCTGTTCGACGCCATGGAAGACGTCGACACTGCGGCGACGATCAAGCAGCTCGGGGCCGTGTTCGGCGACTGCGCGACCCGCGTCGAGGATGTGAGCGTGGTCGGCATGGACGGCGCTGACGTCGAGCACGCGAAGGACAAACATGTTGGCCTGATGGGGGGACCTCGCGAGGTTGATGCTTCATCTCGGCAACGACGCGATGGCCTTCTGCGAGCAGCAGCAGCTCTCAGTTCTCTTCGAATTTGTCTTCAGCAATCGCGAGGCCTCGGATCTATACACGTACGGTCTTTCTGACAGGCAGCCTGATGTTCCAGATGAAGCTTTGAGTCCACTGGAGTTCCTCGCTTTCCTGACGGAGTTCTTCGCGATGCTGGCCCCGTTCAAGTTTCCCGACGGCGTTCAAGAACTTCGGATTGCTTGCGCCTCCGCGGTCTCCATCGCAGCCGACATCCACCACGGCAAGACGCAGTGGGGCCATTTGATTTTGACGCCGCGGTTGGCTTGTTTGTCAAGGCGTGGACTAAGACCAAGGGTTTCGATCCAAAGAGTGCTTGCGCCAACCTCCCATGCCCGAATGACGCGGCAGCCGAGACCGCGCGCCACTGGGTCTTGATTGGAACAAGTTCGGCAGACATCTCTGCATACGTGAAGCTGCTGTACACCATGGACACGCACGATGTCGGCGCATGCATCGCGCCTGTTCTTTCGGGTGTCGTCGGCCGCGGGGTGCGCGAGAAGTTGGCTGACCTGTTCGGCCAGTTCTCGAGCGACTTGCCTGAGGGGGCCCTCCCTGTCCTGAAGGCGCAGGCTGCGTTCGAGCGTTTGGAGGAGGCGACTGCGAAGCGGGCCAACGGCGAGTCCCCAGGCGGCCTGCTTGACCTCACCATCACGATGCAGCTTGCAACCGAAGCTGGGAAGCTCCACCCAACGCTAGTTCCGGTTCGGCCGAACTCCCAGCGCAATATTGGACAGCTTCGGGCCGACTGGGATGCGACATTCAACAGGATGTTTGACAAGGTTAACCAGCTCGGCTTTCATGGAACAGTTCGTGCACGCGCACACAGGCATCTACAAAGCAATCGAGAAGCGGGACTTCTCCAGCTACCCCGACCTCACGAAGACCACGCAACCGAAAGAAGTCGACAAGGGCGCCCAAGCGGTGAACTCAGCAGCGACCCAACTACAGACCTGGGAGAACATGTGCTCGCAGCTGCCAGACCGCATGAAGGGATGGGCCGATGAGCAAGCGACCAAGATCAAGACGTTCAACGACAAGGTGCAGGAGTACGCGGAGATGTACAACCAAGCAGCGAAGATCTTGTCATGCTGCTGCGCGCCCCCCACGCGATCGCCCTGGAGACGGCCAGGGGCGCCCAGGAGGCAAAGGCTGGTGACGAGAAGCTGACCGAGATGAACAAGTACATCTTTGGAACGTTGCGGTGCAAGTTCGAGGACTTCCCGCCGAACCTGAAGAAGAAGCTCGCGGCCTCCGGCGCGTTTGCCCCTCATCGGGGCCAGGGCTGAGACAGTCGAGTCATCCAGCATCCAAGCGGCGAGCTCCGCCTCGGCGACGGCGCCCGTTCAGAAGGGCATCGGCGGGCCCCGCAAGAAGCTGCTGCAGAAGAAGCAGCAAGTGATGGTGGGGTGGTTGGCGGCAGATGGCTGCCACTCGGGCGGGTCGCAAGGCGACCTGGGGTGCTCGAGAACCTCGCCGAGCGGGGAGCTCGGCGCTGCGGGGGCCTGACAAATGCCAAAACAATAACATGAACAGACGGGGCCCCACGGGAGAAAGATTTCTGATTCCTCTTCGGAAGGCGTTTCGGGAACCATTTGGGGCCTGCCTGCAACTTAGCCCGAGACTCCCCTCCCAATGCTTCCGAGAAGGTGAGGGGGCACGAGTGGTTTGACATTCGATGCTTGTGTAGTTGCGGAAGCAATGTGTATGCACGTGCGTAATTATACATACGGTGCGCTTAGACAAACAATGCGCATCCATGCTGGCGTTTGTACCCCTGCAAGTATACGTGCGTACGTGTGCAGTTGTACACGTGCGCGTGTGCTTGTAGTAGACGGGCTGGTGCACGCGCGTGCATGCCGAGTTGACGCGCACTGTGGGGTGCCAATGCCCTGACCTCCAACACGCAAGGTCATGCGGATAGGACGTGAGCTCACCCGATATGTTTCGATGAGGTAGGCCAAGGAGACCAAGCGTGTTGGAGGTCAGGGGATTGGAGAAAACAGATCAGCGTTGAACGAGGAAGGGGGTGGAGGAGACGGAGGAGAGAGGATGGGATTGGTGGCGGAGTGGATGAAACGGATTGGGGAATACAAGAAACGATTTGTTTCCTGAACCTCTGGCTTGTGATTTCTAGGTTGAAGCCGACCGCCAGCCCTTCTAAGTACCGCCTGCACTTTGCCCTAACAACCTCAGACCTTGTGCGACCTTCAAACCCCGTCCTTCCCCCCATCCATCCCCCCCCCGCCCCTTCCCCATTTTGAAGCAAGGTTCACGGAGAGGCTGCACAGCAAACGCTATATCCCGACGCTGTCCTGGCTCGAGGCAGCGCTGTCCGATTTGCTAGTTGCACCGCCGTGTATGAATCTGTTGGGGTCATAGCATTTGACAAAGGCCACGTCCATCTATGATCCGCCCTTCCATCCCATGGTGTCTCTCTAACCTCTCGCCATGCTTGCCATCAAAGGATGAGTTGTGGGATACTTCGATACGTCGCCGACGTTTTCCCATGGGTAGGGTTCTCTGCTTATTACCTCATGTGGAAGCGGAGCTGGCTACATCTTCGCGTGGCTGGCTCTTACATCAGGTGCTCTGTGCATGACAATTCACCACGGCACAGTGAATTACCCGACTTCGCCGGCTCTCAGACCACTGTACTCCCAACGTTTCGGAACCAACTGTTAACCTACAGTCCTACATCTCCATCTCCCCATCGCGTGGCCGCATGCCGCGCACAGCCCAAGCGCCGGTACTTATCCGCAAATTGACGGCCGCGTCAGACCAGGCACCCAGTCGCAACCCAGCGGGCGCGACCATACCCAACGACGAACAACCTGACATCATCAGCTACAGAATGAGCATGCTTTACGTTAAGGTCGCCATCTTCGGAACTATCTGGGTACGCTTGGGGCGCGCCATGGCATGCGTGCAAAGAGGAGGACTGGATGAAACACGCACTCGAGGTCCTTTTTCGGGGGCCTCGCAGGCAACGTACCCTTGTTTCATGATTGTGTTCGGTAACTACATGCATGGCTCAACGTCACAAGCGGAAGCATGACTCCACCTCAACAGGCCGCTGGTGTTGAGCGACAGCTCACTTCGGGGACAACCCTCATCGACTTCAGGATCGATAGAGGTGATCGCATTGACTCAGTACTGGCCTGGCCCGAGATGGCCCGGCGAGAAGCATGGTCAGCAAGCTTCAACACCCCCAACCTCCAGATCCTTACTTTGATACCATTTCGCTCCGTGGGAGCTGGCACCTCCCCAGCGGCACAGCTATTGCAGCCGCTGAGCCATCATATGCCCCGTACACAACGACAGTGCGATCAACTCTTGGGCCGAATGCGCAGCCATAGACACGTGGCTGAGCTTTCCACAGGCAACATCGGGAGCATCTTCAGCGGACGCAGCGCTGGCACTCACCACGCCGAAAAAAGCGATACACCGGCAGTCATGCCGAATCATATCTGGAATGACGGGGATCCCACTAAGTCCACTACGCTTCTGGGCCAAGACGCCGATAACAACGACGAACAGGCGTCTGGCTCAAATATGGGCTGGCCGTCAGCGGCCTGCTACGCACCACATGAAGCGACTACCCTCTGGGACTCGCCCAGCCATCAGGACGACGATGCATTCGACTCCTGCGCGGACACCGAAACGGTCTCCTCTACCGGTGCCGAGAACATCGATTGGTCAGACTTCCCGCCGGTGATGACGCAGCTACGCAGTACCTATGCCTAGGATACCATCACGCAAAAAGAAGGTGGCACCGACATATGATGATGCCAGTTCGGAGGTTCAGGCGAGCTGTACGTCGTGTCTTTTTCCGTAAAGGAAAGGGTCGTAGCAAGGGTGGTAGACGTACCCGCAGGTTGCACTGTAAAGGCGTAGTCCCGTTCCTGGCTCGATTGACCGACAACGACTTGGCATAATTATTCCGAGGAGGTAAAGGCAGAGGCAGGGGTCGTAGGCGCACCACAGGAAAGGGCAAGGGACGCAGGCTCAATCCAATGGGTAAGGAACGAAAGCGAATGACATGCAACACCTGCGGGAGCGACGAACGCTTCCAAGCGAAGTGCCCCGAAGGAGGTGGAAAGGGGGGCGGATCCGTAATCGTTGGCTCGGACCAGTCCGAGGCGGACATCATCGAATCCGCTGATCTCCCCGAAGTACTTCAGCCCCTTGCCCCTCAGCCAGCTCGTCTTGATGTTCGATGGTCCACTTTGCCAGCGCCGCCATGTCTGGCGAGCGGCGCACGGACTGTCTCCGCGACGGGGCCGACGAGCTCTACGACGCCCCCATCGAGGATTGGTTCGGTGCGCGCTGGCACGGGCGCGCGCAGGAATAATCGGAAAATGACAGCGAGGGCGACTGCATGTCATATGCGGGAGCCATGCCTGCCACAGACGCGGAAATTCGCCGAACAGCTCGTGCACGAGCAGAATCGCCCACGCTTGCTTTCCGCCCCAACAGCATGCGGACTCGCAGAGGAGGAGCGGGCTGTGGTGGGCTTGGGCCAGACCCACGCCGACGCATTCACGATGTCGGGCAGACCTGGCAAGGCCCCACTCGGCACTGGCGAGCTTTGCAAAGGTCGCGGCGGCGGCGGTCGCCGGGGCCGCAGCTCTACAGCCCGCCGCGCGGCAGGCGTGTCAGGCAGGGGTGGGAAGTGCAGCCCGGGCGCGGTCGGCCCTGGACGCGGGCGCAGGCCCCCACGGGGTGCTAGCCATTCAAAGGGCAATGACTCCGCCGATCCAGCCGAGCCCACGCAAGGCTCGAGCTCCAGTGGCAGAGGATGGGGAAAAGGGGCATGCCTCCGCAGGAAAAGGTGCGCGCCTCTTTCTCGCGCGACGACCGGGGCCCCCGCGCGGAGATCGACGACGCTAATCTGGCCCATTTTCTCGAGCAGGGTTCCACAGAGGGCCAGATTCGTCATTGGTGATCTTTGAGGCATTGCATTATGTGTGACGAAGGCGGTCGCGCCATCAAAACGTCAAACCGTCGCGACAGAGGTGGCGACGAGAAGCGGAGCTCAAGCGTGTGGCGATTACTGATCACAGGACATGCCGCGCGTGCCCGTGCCTTCCTCGCAGTCAGCGCCGTGGAAGGCGCCCGATTGATTGTTTCTCGCGTGGCCCGCATCATGGAGAGAGTCCGCGGCGCCCCGACCACTGCTGGCCTAGGCGGCAGGGTGGCCAACGTGCATGGGGTGCCCTACCAGATGATCGCATCCCGATGGTATACCGGTCGGACTGTCACGATCAAAACGATCCTGATGAAGACGTTGAAGACAGTGATGGCAGCGTTCTTCCTTTGTCTTCGCGAATTGCACACGACGGGGCAGATCGCCGGTAGTTCGCGGGCCGGGCCCCCGCGCCCTCTCCTGGGTCGACTCGAGCGGCCGACGCAAAGGCAGACGAGGAGGAAGGGGGGGGAATCAGCCTTTTGCGCCAACCTCGCCTGCAGTCGGACAGGCACAGAACTACAGTTTGGGTGAGTGAGTTAGCTTCTTGCGCGGATCCCCAAATTCCAAATTTACTTTCGCGACATCGTCTTACGTATTGGTTCGCATGCCATTCGAGGGGGCCGATCGCGCCTGTCGGATTTGCCGGTGCCTCGACGTCGCTTGCCAGTGTCAGTGTGGAATCAAGACTTGCGCCTCACGAGTGGGTTGGAGGATGAGCGCGAGGTGAGTCTTTCAGCTGCGGGGGGGCGCGGGCGTTTGCCGCCGCGCAAGGGGCCATGGGCAATTGGGAAACGCCCAGGGAAATGGTCGGCGGCAGGTAGAGGGAGAACGGGGGAGGGGGAGGGCAAAACAGCGGGCGGGAATGGGGAACAGACTGACCAGGCGAGATGCTCTGATAGGGGGAACGATGTGGGCGGAGGCCGCTGTTGGAATCCCTTCGGATAGCCCTGGGACGTTCAGACGCCTCCGCCCGGAGGCCGGCAGGGGGTTCGGCGGGCTTTGCCCTCCTGACTCTGCGGGCGGGGCGCGACGACGCACCCGACCTGTACCCCGCCCCTTTCGCTAGGTGCCGGTCTGCGCGTGCTCGCCCCGCGCGAGACATCCAGCAAGTTCAGGACTGCACCTAGCCAGGCACTTGGTGTAGTTCTGCACGCGCTGGTTTCGCCGGAGACATCCTCACAAAACGGAGCACTTATAGAACTACACCTAGCCAGCGGGGCGGGGTGCATGTCGGGCGCCGCCGCTCGCGCCCCCAACGTGCGCCGCGCCCCGGCCGCTAAGTGCCGTTCTGAACGTGTCCCTTTTTCGCGAAGCATCGGTTGCCCGTGCTGCCCATCGCCGAGGCCCCGCCCCCTGGGCCGCCTCCCGCCGACATCCCAAAGCCCCGTTCAGCGAATCCAGCCACGTGCCTTGGGGCCTCGACCTCGCGCAGCCCGCTTCCCTCCCCCGCCTGTGCCCCAGCTGCAAATTCGCGATCCGATCCCCCGCGCTTTCGAGTTCTTCTTTGTGCCAGATTTCCCTTCCGTGGGTGAAACGCTTGTTCGCGTTGTGATTTCTCTTGCGGCTGCCGCCAAGCTTCGCCGTGAAACATGGCGATCGCTTCCACGCTTGGCGCGCAACGTCGTCGGCGCAACCATCGCATTCCATCGCGGGTCGCGAGGCGGCGCCCGTCCACCCAGACCGACCGACGCGCCAAATCTAATTATGATTGCCACCCCTGGTCCCCGCAACAAGGAGTAGTTTTGCTGTGTGTAGTTGTAGATGTGTTCGGTGCAGGTTCAATGGGCGGGCGCGCCCAGGAGGCCCAGGAAGACGCGGCCCCCGCGCAAAAGCCACGTCCTGGAGAGGCGGCGGATCTGGATGAATCCCTCGAGGTCTACGACAAAGACAAAAACAAACGGACCACAGTAAGCGCGGTTCCTCCGAGGGCAACGGCAGCGTCGAGCACGAGGCTGAACGGTTCAAGGGCAGCTCGAAGCCTGCGCCCGATCGGCCCGCCGCTCAACTATCCGAGAAGCCCCGAGAATACCCAGCCGGCATTCCGCGGCAATTGGGCTCCGAGGCTACCGGCTGCAAGCCAGAGGGATTCAAGCTCGGCCGCGGGCAGGGGTCAGTCTGATCCCGACACTCATTTCGACCGGGCAGCGGCAAAGAAATTCAAGGACACAGGAGACCTGCCGCCGAAGGTCAAGGGATAGCGAAGCCAGGACGCTGGCAGTCTATCGCAACCATTACCAGCGGGCAAGTTGCCACGGACCAAGCCTGAAGGTCTCCAAGTGCAGGCGCTCTGGCCATCTGCAAAGAAAAGAGCAATTCTGGTCAGTGCAGCACAGTCGAAGCTTCAGGGTGGACCGCCCTCGGCAAAGTTCCAGGGCGGGCCGCCTGCCGATGCGTCCGCTGCATCGTCGGCCGCGGCCTCGTCCTCAGACTAGCCGCCGCGGACTGCCCCGCCTGCGCCGAGGTCAACGGCGACGCCCTCTTGGCAGTGCCGCGCCGATATTCCAGTAGGGGCGGACGCGCCCGTGGGCTCTCCAAGGGGTGAAAGGGGCGGACGCGCCCAACAGAAACAATGGCCCTGGCTCATCTGCGCTGCCGACGCAGCCTGCCGTCGAAACACCGCAAGAAGCTGCGCGAAGGAAGTTTCGCGTCGCGGCCTCTTTTGCCTCGTCGGGGGGGAAAGCCGAGATTTGAATCCCTAATGAAACGGCAGCGGTGCAGGCATTGGCCCTCGCCGCCAAGAAGAGAGACGTCTGCGTGGTGGTCGCGCGCGCGCAGACGCAAGCCACTCCGTAATTATCAGAACTGTCTTCGCTTCATCAGGGGTTGCCAGCCATGCCCTCCCCTCGATGGAAGGATAGAGGTCAGCGGTGATCCGGCCAACATCTGGGGCGGCCGTGGCTGCCAGAAAGAAAATCGCGCAACGGATGATAAGTGCACCGCCCGAATCTGTAGCATGGCTACTGCTGCGCATCGCCGAGATGACTGACTGTTCGGACGCCGCGAAGTCACGTTTCCAGCTGAAGTATACGCGCGATGACGCCGACAACCAAACGATGTGGAACAGAGCCGCCAACGGACGTCCGCCTCCTGGCACCACGTGTCCGGTATCGCTACGCACACCTGCGATGGATACAGTGAGCGACGATGCCCCTAAGTTCTTTATGTAGAACCATGGGGGGACACCTCGAGATCATTCTTGAGCACGGACTGTCCTGCCGTCCAGAGCACAACCAAAGGACCGGACAACGTGGGTAGTTTGTGCGCGGATGTCCATATCTGCCAGGGGATCCCAGTATTCAATCCGGCGTCTTCAACGATTCGAATAGATTCATATTCGCATCCATCCCACGTCTGCTGCATGACGGTGCTAATGTGCGGCGTTCCGCCAATGATATATGTCTGACGAGCAGGTTCGATGGCGTAATTTCCGGCTAAGTATTTCATCCAGATAACGATGATTCCACGCGTGCGAGAAGAGACGCGTCCGGCACAATCCCCCATATTTTTACAATGCATCTCGCGAGCTCTAGGAAGCGCCAACCACCAATGCAGACCTCGAACGTGCAGCCTGCTGGTTTCAGCCATATCGGCCATGCGGTGTTGGGGCGGGTGCGCCCGCGGGATCTCTCCGCAGGGAATGCGACAGACCAGGTTGCTCCAGAAATCGGCACCCCGCATCGACGCAGAGCCCCCCTCATCAAATCCTGAACCTGAAGAGGCACCCGTTGAGGCACGCGTTTAAAAATATCGTCTGCCTACTGATGGATGCAGGGACACCTGCGGATGACGCCGCGCCGACATGCCGGGCCACCTGCAGCCTTGCCAACTGTCGCAGGCTCATCCTCATGAATAATGCTTCAACCCAATGACGTCTCAACTCTGTCGGACGTCTTTGGTAGGTTTGATCCGTGGGCCGATGCCCTGCGGAAATATACCAGAAGGACCGCCCGTAAGTTTCAGGCTGGCAAGGCCATAGTCGAACGCTGGCTCAAAGAGGTCCGAGCCCATGGCATTCGGTCAGCAAAGGTCCGAGCCGAGCCTGGAGTCAGGGGTGGACACGCCCAATTGTTTACAAGCAACATCGACGAGCGATGAGGATCTCATGCAGCGCATGGCCATGCTGCGCCAACATCCCGACCTGGCGGCCGCAATAGGGGGGGCGACGCCCTTCGGCACTCCGCGCCAAGGCTGGGCCACTGGCAGTCCAGCGGGGTCGCCGACGACATTTCCAACGGTGGACCAGCCTGGACACAGGCAGCGCGCGCGTGAACAGCAGAGGTTTATGCGACAACAACCACATCAGTCAACCATGGCTGAGACGAGGCTACTCGGAGTGGACGCGACGGATCGGAACATACCTGCCATTTCAAGGCCCATCACCACCACAGATGGATTATCCAGTTTTTCCCCGAGCATTATGCTGAGGTGAATGAAGCACCAATGGTGGGCCAACTGGCCCGGAATCAAGTGACTCGGGATATGGCGGGTGATTTTACCGGCTGCAATCGGCACGTCTCCTCAGGACCCCAGACATATCCGCATATATGGTTTATCACCCTTCGCCTATGGATCCGGACACGACAGCGCAGCAACCTGCTTTGGTACTGAATCCGCCTGCATGCACCTTGCCGTCGTATTTGCACGACATCCACGTGATGATGCGAGCAAATACGCAAGCAGCAGACGAAGCCCGAAAGTCCGCACGGGATCGGAAATAAGGCAGATGCAGCACATCGCCAATCGCAACGCAGTGCGCAGACACGTGCCGACTGCGATGTCCAATCAGAGTTCCCGAGACGAACCACCACCATGTCTTTGCGAACCGGATGAAGCCACGCTGCAACGGCAAGGGGGGGCACCCCTGAGCACATATACACCTGTGGTGTCGGACGTATCCTTCGCGCAGCGCGCTGTCTGCCTCGAGCCCTTCGCACTGCGCGAAAAGACGTGGAGGCTCCCAATGCGGTCACCAATGCCGCGCCGAATGCTGGGATCGCAATGCGCGGGTGCATGTGCCAAGGGGAAGGTCAGGAGCTGGCGCAGAGGCCCCATGTGCCATGTGCAGGGGGCCAGGCATCATCGCGGCGGAATATCCACATGCTGGACATATCGACACTTGCCATTCACCAGGCGCAGGCGATATCCGACCTGCGCCGCAGGCTGGAGGAGCTCCTCGTGCCGATTCCACCAACCAGCGCGGCCGCGAGCCATGTGATTCCAGCCGCCTCCCAAGCAATGGCAACGCCGATCCCCCTTCTGCACGGCGCGGGGACACCCGCAGTCGACGCCCCATCGATGCAATGTGCGGGGGCGCCTGCAGCATATGCAGCGCCGAAACCCTACAGCAACCCACTGCTAGACCGCCTAGAACAACGGCAGCAGGCGGGCACAAGGCATCGCAGAAGCCCTCGCTCGGCCACGGGCAGAAGCTCCCCCATCGAACAGCGCGATCTTGAAACAAGCGGTGGCTGCTGCGAGAGCGATGCACGAGCAACCCACAGCATCCATGTTGCAGGATATTGCCATCCGCGCCACTGGGGAAGAGAAGGACACGCTGCCCGAACCAATCCACGCCAGCATGCATGCTGATTGGGCGATCGACCGCGAGCCTGCCACTCTGGAAGAAACGAGCGCCTTCATGGCCAAATGGGATCCCACAGCCATGAACCTGACAAGGGACCAGTGCATTGTCCACCAGAGACAGCTCAGACGGCAGATGGGTGCGGAGACATGCGCTATCTCACCCCCAGCTGGCATTCAGCACGTGTACTCAGCAGGGCATCTCAACTCAGTGATTCCAGGAGAGCTGAGCATGCTGGTAGAGATCGGATCAGACATTAACATTTGTTATACTAACCACAGCACGAGAGTTTGACCAGCAATCTCAGCAGCATGGACGCATGCCGAAGGTCATGAACCTAGAAAAGTTGCTCTATTTCAGTGGAGTCGGCAGCGGAGCAGCTATATGCCGTATCTTGGGGACGTGCACAATTGTATGCAAATGCCAGTGTCGCGACAAAACATCGACCGCGCAGATGGATGTTTTCGTTGGTAATATAGCAGAGGGCTCCGGATCAGATCCACCTGCTATCATTGGCCTCAACCCCGTGCAATCAAAGAGGGCAATTCCCATTCTGGAGGAGGGCAGGGAACGCATCAGATTCCCAGGCCCACACACGCACAACATATACAGCTTGGAAGAGGCGCGCAGGTTCTGCTGCAGGAGAAGACGCCCTCGGGACACCTAGCCATCCCACGTTCGAATTAGGGGGGGGGGCACTCCTGGTACAGAGGGTGAGTCAGCAGCTGAGACGTTCACCTACGTATGTGCAGGGGGCTCATCCCAGCGCGAGCCTTAGGCCGACCGTGGACAGGGGTCCCTTTGCCAGGGCACTGGCGAGTACAGTCATGAAACGCTGGGCCGTTTCATGGGCCAGGCCGTGGACGACGCGATCTCCATGGTGGTCAGCTTGAACATGGAAATAGGCGCCCAGTGGATCGCTATGAGGTGGCCAGGGTGTTACTTGCAGGCGCCCACCACAAGGCGAAAGAAGCAGCGGGCGCGAAGCCCAGACCCAATGGCAAATATTATCCATCCACGCCTACAGGAGACAGGGCTGGCTCACAGGCGGCCCCGACGTGTCAAGGGCGGCCGCGCCCAGAAAGAATTGGGGCACTATTCCGATTGCGGAGGGCATGCGCTTGGTCTTCCACATCGGAGACCTTAGCTCGTCGTCGCGCAACGCCGCCGAGCAGGGCACCGGCGGGGCCAGGGCGCGAGCGAAGCAACGCCGGCCATCCTACTCCACAGATATAACCCCGTTGGCGGGGGCAGGCGGGTCATCTGGCCAGCCTGCTTGCTACCCCAAGGGGGCCCGATGCACGGACATGTGCTTTATCACTAAGAATCGCGTGGACACGCGCTCCGCAACCTTTGGGGAAGTATATCGCTCTAAAGCTTTGGTTATAGAAGATATCCGCACGGCTTCCGCCGAACTACGCCGTCGAGGATGCGCGTGGGACCGCGTCGCGCACAACGAGGTAATTGGGCCGACGGGAACGCCATATTTTGGTGGGACTTGATCCGGAGACTATACTCTTCTTTGGATAGCCACGCCCGCTGATTGTGCCAAGCAAACGGGCTAGGCCACACTATGAGATAATACGTAATTCCCTGACGAAAGCACACGCTCTCAGGTTGCAAGTAGTCTTGATCGGACCGCCCGGATACTTCTAGAAGTTTGGTCCGATTCAAGAAGCCCTCCAGGGCCTCGAACTCAGAGATGTCCGGGTGCGTCTACGCCATTATGGCCTCGTGCTTGATCGCGTCAAGGTGCCCAGTGGTTCCCACGTGCAGATTGTCTCATCGTTCACGAAATTACCAACAACACGACGGTGATGTAAGTGCACAGGCACCAAGGAGCATGTATTATATTGGCACAGGCACGACCAGCATTATGCCGAATGGCGAGACAAGGCAATGAGCAACATGCCGACTGGCGAGACAATTAGCAACATGCCGAATGCCGAATGACCAGCAAGAGAACCAATTTGATAGCATTTAAACAAACATAGAACACCAGCTTACCTACATGTGTTCACACGCACCGATACGAACGTGCATAACTACCTACATTCCAAGTGCTCACAGTCCATCGACAGCGGGCCACGTTGGGACCATGTAGTACGCCAGGTCACACTTGACCTTGACGAGAAGAAAGTGATTGGACATAGACAAGTCAAAGACCAATCGACCAGTTAGCCTTGGAAAGCACTTCTACCCAACGGGGTCTACACTGCACGTGCGAGACTATATTGGGAAACGGTGCCCCCAGCTTTGCTCGGACACGGGAGTGCGCCGCCAAGCCGCAAGAAGAACCAGGGGTTATGTGCGTCGGAGATGATATTCCCCCCCTCTCGATTGGGCTTGGCGACGGAAGCCCGCCCCCTATTCAGACTTTTCCGATGTTGGTGGGCGCATCAAACAGACGAGCAGCATTACCATGGACGCCCGGATAAACAGAAACAGAAAAAATGATGATGAAGAAGCTGGCATCAAACCAAAAAAGATACCCACACACGTTGAAGCAACGCTCCCAAGCGGCATTGCGGACGCGCGCGCCGACGTATTTCATGTTGTCCCTACTTTTTGTTATGGGAGGGACAGCTGCGTAGACGTGCTGGAACTATGTGGAGGCACGGGCGGCACATCACACTTAGCCTTCAAGGGAGAGCTTCTCTCTGGAGGCAGCCGAGACAATCGTGACAGTGTTGACCTGGGCACCTCACAAGTAAGCTGGTCGTGGAGCATTAGTTGCATGCTTGTTTTGTCGCGATAGTAATAGTTCAACTCCTTTTGTAGAACCGCGGGTCTGTATTCGCACATTAACTCCCAAGTCAACCATGACGCGTGGTACAAGCGACTCGGAGAAGACCTCCCCCACGTCGCATTTTGCGGGAAGGTAGCCGTCGTGCAAGACGATCTTCAATGTATGCTCCTTAGGGGGCAGCTTGTTGGCATTCGGGTGGGTGGGATTGCCCCTTGGACGACGCTGGTCAAACGCAAGGCCACCGGCAAGCAGATAGGGGACTAGTGCTCGGCAGGTCTACGTGATTCATGTGGCACCCTCAAGAAGGCCAATCATCATGCTGCTCTCAAACCATTCGAAGCCAACGCATGCCCTGGTTATCGTGAACTCGCCTTAGCGTGCAACCGAGAACTGGCGCAGGCGGTCCAGTTTACCCCAAGGATGCAATCGCTGATCGTGGGTTCAGTACTGTTTGCAAAGTCACTTTATGCACGAGGCAACAAACCCTTGCCGACAGGCGCTGCACACTTACCACGGCTGTCAACAGTGCTGGGTTCGATCTCGATGACCCTACGATACCACGGGTAGGGGGCGGGCCCATCAAGCGACCACCATCTGGAGGACTTGGCTGTCTGGCTTGCGTTGGCAATGTTCATGTGAACTCACCAAGTCGCCACCGAAACCCACGTCAATGCCGCTGGTATGACAAGGAACCTCATCACTGGGCATGACCGAATTGCAAAAACGACAATGGTAAAAAGCAAGCGGGGCCACCTGCTCACGCCAGGCATGCGCAGGTTTGCCAAGCCGTGGCGAAGCCAGACAACCACGGACAAGCCCCACCGGCTGCGCCAGCACAGGCGGGCGGGGAACCCACGCCTGCTGCTGCTGCGCCAGCTGCAGTGCCAGACGACCTCTTTGATGAGGCACCTGCGCCAGCAGAGCTACCGCCAGCTCGACAGGGACCCCGGGGAGAAGCACGGCCACGCGCACCTAGCTTCGGGCAGGAATCCCCAATATCCGATTCAAGGCGCTAGTAGTTACGATATGACAAGGGGCGCGCGCGGTGGCTCTGGGCCTGGCAGCTCTATTGATCCTCAGCGCGTCGCAGAACGTCGCGGACGAGAGGGGATCGGCGCCGCGCCGCCTCCTCCCCCGCCTCCAGCGGAAGCGCGGCCACGTGCAAGTTGGCATGAATTACGCATCCGAACCAAAGATGCGCTCTATACTGTCTCGCGTAGGAATGTATGTTGTACGATTGAACATGGGGGAAGGCGCAGTTGACCCCTGCAGTGAGTGCAGAGCCTGGAAGAATCACTCAATATTGTCATGCCTTTGATAAGTCTCCCTGGTAGAGCAAGCCAGTGAGGAAGGCGAGTATGAATTGATGTTCTACAAACAAAATTGGATTTCACATCGTCGACCGATGCATTCGGTGGGCTGCAGGCCATGAAATTGCCGACAGGACGATGCATGCGATATTGGACTCCTATCACAATTGTGGGATGCAACGCGGCCCAGTTACAGCGTTGCGCTCCGACGGCGATGGGGCTGTGAACAAGGATATTCCCAAATCTACATTGACAGCAGAGGGCGCAGAACTCGGGGATCGTGCTCGAGGCCAGCATGCCACAACGTCGAAGTACGCAGCGGCACAAGAGACACTGTACATGTTATGGAAGAGTAACTAAAACGATGCAGCATATCATTGGTCTCTAGACGACTACTGCATGCAGGCCCATTTTTCTGCAATGCTTTTGCGCTCTTATTTGGGCATCTCCATATCAGGCACTGCGCGGACGACAACCGGCCCGTCTACCAGACCTGCCGGTGCTGGGCCACCAGGTGGCGGAAACGTCCGATCACAAACCGGGAACACATAATCCGACCAAATGAATTGCAACTATCACGCAAGCCCTTGCAATACGCAAAACCAGTAGGACCCTACGCACCAAACGACAGCGGCGGGACACCACAACCATCAGCCAGGGGATCTCGTGGACCACCACCGTCCGACCACTACTATGGACGATTGGAGAGGTTGGAACGGACCTTGTCCCATCGCTCGTAACTGCCCTGACCGTGGTCAAACAGTAGTGAAAGTTGGAGGTCGGGAAGTCTTAGCACAATGCCCAGACTGTTGGCCTTCGCCGCGGGCCTGCCTGCAGGGGGACCTGCTCTGGTCTTCGGCTACTGCGGTTGACCGCAGCGAGTCGCCTCTCGGCCGTGGTACACTTAGCCTTACAGTTCCGCATCAGGAACTACATTAGGATAGAAAGCGTTGCAACTTCACGTCTGGCTAAGAGCATCCGCAGGTTACCGGCAGCACCCAGCGCTGACAGCTGTAGCCAGGTATGCGACGACAGCGGCATTGCACCAGGATTTCGCTAGTATGAATCAGAAGGTACCGGTCTCATTTGTTACGGCATCGTTGGCACCGTTCATGCGCGAGTCATTCAACGCCTGAAGTCATCCAAATCTTTCGCGGGCTTTGATGGGGGCCCCTCGAAGTTCGAGGATCTGGCGGACGCGCCAGCGGCGGGCGGCGACGCCCAAGAGGCCCAGACCGCTCCGCACCGTAGATTACAATCTATCGCTGAAGAGCCAGGAACAGATTCGGCAGCACATATCATGCACGCGTGCCATGTAGAAAATCAGAAGGAAACGGATTGCACGATAGTCCTTTTCATGGGAGTCACTTATGTTCGGCGCCCGCCGACATGGTTAACGGCGCCCGCGCGCTCACGGCCGCGGCTAGTGAAGAGCATGGACACTTGCGAGAAATAGGTTGTTCTCGGAATCGCAATGCCGGCGAAACCTTCCTGGTTCCTGGGGATGCGGAATACGACCAGACATATGACCTCGACTCGGATGACTAGGACCGGTATGTTGAGCTATGCTTCCTTGCTGACATGGCCAAGTTCGCCCTATCAGTGCCACCGCGCGAGCCACTGCGCAACGACAGAGTTCCCGCAACGCGCGCATATGTCTCAGCCGCAGCAAAAAGAACTGCAGTCGCCAAGGAAGACGATCTCCTGACGAAGGCAGGGTTACAAGCCAACCATACAAATATTACAAAGGCCTTATACACCGAATTGAAAAATATGGCGCGAAAGCAAATTCTTCGATATTCAGGACATTTAGAACGGCACCAATGTCATGACCTCTAGATATGTGCACAAGTGGAAGTTTGCCGAGGACGACAATGGCGGAATGGAACGAACCATGCGACTACGCCCGTTTCTTCGCGGTTTCATTGACGTCGAGTCATTCGACGCGGAAGCTTTCCCAGGCATTGCTCGACGAGCAAGCCAGAGACTGCTCGCGGAACAGTGGATCATAGCATTCATGGGCATCGTTGGCGTTTTCTTGAAGGGTCTGACTTGCCGCGAAATGACAGAGGCCGCCGGGGAAAGGGAGAGAGAGAGAGAGAGAGAGAGAGAGAGAGAGAGAGAGAGAGAGAGAGAGAGAGAGAGAAGAGAGAGAGAGAGAGAGAGAGAGAGAGAGAGAGAGAGAGAGAGAGAGAGAGAGA
>CAUYUJ010015810.1:172794-185294 GCA_963575745.1 Prorocentrum cordatum | reverse complement strand
GCTCTGGGGGGAAGGGACGGGGGTCCGGGAACATGATCGGGAGGTTAGGGGACGAGGGTTTGGAGAGGAGCAGTAGGACAGACGCACGGGGCCCGGGGGCGGGGGTGGGGTGGTGCCACCGGTTGGCATGGCCGCCCCGGGCGTCCTGGGGTCCACGAACCCGCCCAAGACGGCCCATGAGGCCCCAAAGACAGCCCAAGAGACCCACAAGACAGCCTCAGCGAGGCCCAAGAGGGCCCCAAGACGCTCAAGAGCGCCCCAACAGCGCCCGAGATGGCTTGAAGATGGCCGAAGAGGGCCCCAAGAGGGTCTTCAAGAGGCAAACACCGGCCCATTCCCATTCGTAAAGCATGCATTTTCAGCATACTCGTTTGCTTGGTCCTCACAGTGCCCCAGACGCCCCCGAGCCCCAAGACAGCCCAAGAGAGACCCAAGAGGGCCCACGACGGCCCAAACGGGTCGTCCTGTGAGGCTCACGGAACCCCCCAAAGACGGCCCAAGAGGCCCCAAAGCCGGCCCAGGAGGCCCCCAAGACGGCCTCAGGAAGGCCCAAGAGGGCCTCGTTCGAAATCATGTTCCCAGAAGCCTCTCCGGGAACATGATTTCCGGGTGTCTAGGACGCCCAAGAGGGCCCCAGGACGGCCCCAAAAGGGCCCTAAAAGGACCTTCGAAAAGGCCCGGATGGCCACAGTCCGTTGATTTGCGTGAGATGTTGTTGGATTTCTTCGGCGCGGAGGAGACGGAGAGGGCGAATGAGGAGGAGGAGGAGGGGAGGAGGAGGAAGAGGAAAAGGAGGAGGAGGCAGGGAGGAGGAGTGGAGGGGAGGAGGGGGGGAGAGAGGAGGAGGCTCGAGGGCGATCGACGATCGGCGACGACGACCGGCGACGGTGATTGACGACGGCGACGACGACGACGATCGACGACGACCGACGACGACGACGATCGACGACGATGACAACAGTCGACGGCGCCGATCGACGATCGACGGCGACGACGACGGCCGCGCCGACGGCGGCGACGCTGCCCGCGTGACAGCCCGAGAGGCACACAAGACAGCCTCATCGAGGCCCAAGAGGGCCCCAAGACGTCCAAGAGCGCCTCAAGAGGGCCCGAGATGGCTTGAAGATTGCCGAAGAGGGCCCCAAGAGGGCCTTCAAGAGGCAAAACTTTACCCAAACGTGCAATTTCAGCATACTCGCTTGCTTCGTCCTCAGAGTGGCCCCCGAGGGGCCCAAAAACGGCCCCAAAAGCCCCAAAGCCGGCCCAGGAGGCCCCCAAGACGGCCTCAGGGAGGCCCAAGAGGGCCTCGTTCGAAATCATGTTCCCAGAATTTTCTCCGGGAGCATGATTTCCAAATTCCCAGGGCGCCCAACAGGGCCCCAGGACGGCCCCAAAAGGGCTTAAAATGACATCCAAAATTCCCAGAGGGCAACAGTTCGCTGATTTTCGCGAAGTGTTGTTGGATTTCTTCCACGCGGAGGGGACGGAGAGGGCGAAGGAGGAGGAGGAGGAGGAGGAGGAGGGGGAGGAGGAAGAGGAAAAGGAGAAGGACGAAGCGGGGAGGAGGAGTGGAGGGGAGGAGGGGTCGAGAGAGGAGGAGGAGGTTCGAGGGCGATCGACGATCGGAGACGACGACCAGCGACGGTGATTCACGTCGACGACGACGACCACGACCACGACCACGACGACGACCGATGACGATCGACGACGATGACAACAGTCGACGCCGCCGATCGATGATCGACGGCGACGACGACGACGGCCACGCCGACGGCGGCGACGCTGTGCGATAGCCTCCTCAGCGAGGCCCAAGAGGGCCCCAAGACGTCCAAGAGCGCTTCAAGAGGGCCCGAGATGGTTTGAAGCTGGCCGAAAAGGGCCTTTTAGAGGCACAAATTTGCCCATTCCCGTTGTACAACGTACGTTTTCAGCATACTTGCTTGCTTGGTCCTCACAGTGCCCCAGACGCCCCCGAGCCCCAAGACAGCCCAAGAGAGACCCAAGAGGGCCCACGACGGCCCAAACGGGTCGTCCTGTGAGGCTCACGGAACCCCCAAGACGGCCCAAGAGGCCCCAAAGCCGGCCCAGGAGGCCCCCAAGACGGCCTCAGGAAGGCCCAAGAGGGCCTCGTTCGAAATCATGTTCCCAGAAGCCTCTCCGGGAACATGATTTCCGGGTTTCTAGGACGCCCAAGAGGGCCCCAGGACGGCCCCAAAAGGGCCCTAAAAGGACCTTCTAAAAGGACCTTCGAAAAGGCCCGGATGGCCACAGTCCGTTGATTTGCGTGAGATGTTGTTGGATTTCTTCGGCGCGGAGGAGACGGAGAGGGCGAAGGAGGAGGAGGAGGAGGAGGAGGAGGAGGAGGAGGAGGAGGAGAAGGAAGAGGAGAAGGAGGAGGAGGCGGGGAGGAGGGTTGGAGGGGGGGAAGGGGGGAGAGAGGAGGAGGCTCGAGGGCGATCGACGATCGGCGACGACGACCGGCGACGGTTATTGACGACGACGACGACGACGACGACGACGACGGTCGACGACCGACGACGACGACGATAGAAGACAATGACAACAGTCGACGTCGCCGATCGACGAACGACGGCGACGACGACGACGGCCACGCCGACGGCGGCGACGCTGTCCGCGTGCGCAGAGCCAGTCTTTTCTGCATCGTTCGAAATCCTGTCCCCGGAAGCGTCTCCGGGAACATGATTTCAGGAGGAGGAGGAGGAAGAGGAAGAGGAGGCAGATTAGGAGGAGGAGGAGGAGGAGGAAAAGGAGGAGGAAGAGGAGGAGGAGGAGAGGAGGATGAGTGGGCGGGAGGGCTCGGGGCCGATCGACGATCGGCGACGGTGATCGGCGACGGTGATTGACGATGACGACGACGGTCGTCGACGGCGACGACCGACGACGACGACGACGATGATGGACGACGATGACAACAGTTGACGCCGCCGATCGGCGAACGGCGACGACGACGACGTCTTCACAGTGCCACCCCGAGGAGCCCCAAGACGGCCCAAGAGGGACCCAAGATGACCCATGATAGCTACAAGCCAGCCCAAGAGAGCCCCAAAAGGCACCCAACAGAGCCACAACGGGGGCAAGCAGAGCTGCCTATAGAGATTCTCGGGAGGCCTCTTCCGCAGCGTCCGAAATCATGTTCCCCGAAGCCTCTATCGGAACATGATTTCGGGGTTCCCAGGACGCCCAAGGGGGCCCGAAGATGGCCCCGGCAAGTCCTAAAAGGACGCTCGAAAAAACCCGGAGGGACACAGTTCGTTGATTTCCGCGACATGTTGTTGGATTTTTTGCACGCGGAGGCGGCGGAGAAGGAGGAGGAGGAGGAAGAGGGAAGGAGGAAGAGGAGATGGACGAGGAGGAGGAGGAAGAGGAGGGCGATGGGGGGGGGGAAGAGAGAAGGGGGACGGGGGGGAGAGGAGGGAAGAGGGATGATGCTGATGATGCTGATGATGATGATGATGATGATGCTGATGATGATGATGATGATGATGATGGGGAGGAGGAGGAGGAAGAGGAGGGGGAGGAGGAGGCGGAGGAGGAGGAGGAGGAAGACGGGGGAGGAGGAGGAGGAGGAGAAGGAGAAGGAGGAGGAGGAGAAGGACGAGGAGGCGGAGGAGGAGGGGGCGGATGAGGAGGAGTAGGAGGAGGGGAGGAGGATGTGGTGGGAGAGGAGAAAAGGAGGAGGAAGAGCAAGAGGGAGGACCCCCCCCCCGAGTGTTCCCTTTTTTCGATGTGGCCCAATGCTTGAGCGGCGTCGCAGTGCCCTTTGGCGAGCCACGTAGTCTGAACAGGAGGAGGAGAAGGAGCAGGAGAAGGAGGAGTGAGAGGAGGAGGAGGAGGAGGCGGAGGAGGAGGAGGAGGAGGAGGAGGAGGAGGAGGAGGAAGAGGAAGAGGCGGATGATGATGATGATGATGATGATGATGATGATGATGATGATGATGATGATGATGATGATGATGATGATGATGATGATGATGATGATGGTGGTGATGATGATGATGGTGAATGATGATTGATGATGAGGAGGAGGAGGAGGAAGAGGAAGGAGGAGAGGGGGGGGAGGAGGAAGGAGGTGATGGGGTGAGGAGAAGAGGAGGAGGGAAAGTAGGAGGAAAAGGGGGGGGGGGGCGAGGCGGAGGAAGAGGAAAGGAACATATGAGGAAGGAGGGAACGGAGGGAGTGTGGTGGGGAGGGGGTAGGGGAAGATGGGGGCGGAGGAGGAGGAAGGGGGGAAAGGGGGGGGCGATGGGGGGAGGAGGAAGAATAGGAGGAGAGGAGGAAGAGCAGGGGGAAAGAGGAGGGCGAGGAAGAGGTGTCGTTTTCGGCCGCGTCGGGCCGCCTGGTGGCGAGGAGCGCCCAACAGCTTTTCGAACCACGACCGCGAAACTCGACGAATATCCGAAGCGCACTCAGCCCTCAACCTCCTCGTCCCTTGTTTGGCCGTTGCCCCGGGCGAAGCTAGAACCTAAGCGCGCGCGTAGCGCGCGCGTGGTTCTATTGTATATATATATATATATATATAATTATAGACGCTTCTCGTATCCCCACCTGCCCATCCAGAAACGAGGTCCAGGCGAGTTGAGGTGATCAGGGAAGTGCGGCAGCAAAGAGGAGGACGCCGAACCGGGAAGGGAGGGCATAAGGAGTGAGGAAAGAAGGAGAGGTGATGGGTGTATGGAAATCTAGAATGAAGGGAGTGGAAGAGGAGGGTGAATGGATGAGGAGGGGGGGGGGGGGGGGGGGGCGGCGGAGGAGAAGGAGGAGGGGATAAAAGGAGTAGGATCAGGAAGGAGGAGCAGGAGGAGGAATAGGGCAAACACAAGGGCCTCTTGGAGTATCTTTGGGGCGATTATTGGTGGCCTCGTGGGATGTTTTGGGGGTCTATTGGCGATCCTGGGGGGCTCTTCGGGGTCTTGGGTGCCTCGGGGGGGCCTCTTGGAACCGCTTAGGGTTTGTTTTTTGGGGGGGGTTCCTGGGTGCCTTTTGGGGGCCATCTTGGACCTCTCGGGGTCTCCTGGGCGCTTTTTGGGGCCATCTTGAAGGAGATCGGTCAACGAAGGGGGGGCCCCTCAAGTAAGGCCCCCCCGCCCAGGAGGCCAAAATGAGGCCAAAACCCGAGTACAATCAATGATATTGGCTGCCTCGCCGAGGCCGTTTTGGACGCTCTAGCTCCTTGCGGCACCCCCCGTCCAGGTCCAGGGGAGGGGGTAAGGGGGAGGGGTCAAGACCCCCCCCCCGCCTGCAAGCCGTCTCGCTCACTCCCACCCGCCCTCCCAACACATACGTAGCAACCGCCGCCTTCGCCGCCGCCGCCGACGCCGACGCCGACGCCGCTGCCCGCCGCCGCCGCCGCGCCGCCGCCGCCGCCGCCGCCGCGCCGCCGCCGCCGCCCCCCGCTGCCAAACCGCCGCCGCAGCCGCGGCCCAAACATGCCGCCGAAGCCGCGGCCGTAGCCAACGCCACCCAGCCGCGCCGCCGGCCGCCGCCCCGCCGCCCCGCCCCCGCCGCCCCCGCCGCGCCCCCTGCGCATGTTGAGAATATGGAGGCAGAGTGGTTTTGATTGTTTTTTTTGCAAGGGATGGGGCTGGGGGGGGGGGGTCATCATGGTCCCTGGTTGGCCCCCAAGTATCTCACTGACAAGCACCTGATAGGCCTAGGGAACAGATAAACCTCTCCCCAAGGGCAAAGGAGGGGAAGGGATGGAAGAGGCAACGCCCTAAACCACCGACGCCCGAGCGCCGGTGGGATTCTTAAGTTCACTAGTGTCTTGTTTCTTTGTTTTTCGTATTCCATTTTGGACGAGTGTGCAGACGACGGAAGCATAAGAAGGAACCCTTCTCGTTGGGGAGGGGCTCGGTGTTTTTTCATTGTTTTACAGCTTGCTTCAGGTCTTCCTGAGGTTTTCCACGGGACATCGATGCTTGACTTATGGAAAAGAGGGGCTTCGTTCCTTCTTGAGGGTTCCTTAGGTCAACGCCCCGACGGTATTCTTTCGTGTGGTTTATCCCCACCTCATCCACCCAAAGGGGGAGCTGGGCGGCCGGGCCGCCCGGGGCGCCCGGCGCCGCCCGAGGCGCGGGCTGTGCAGAGGCCCGCCCACGCCCTCGGGGGGGGGGGGGGGGGCAGCGCCGGGGGGGGGGCGCCCTTCGAGGCTGTTCCCTGTCGTCGAGGTATCGGAGAAATTATCCCAGTGCGACCCTACCTAGGAGTTGGAGCCCCTAGGAAAGCAGCATTAGTAGCAACAGTAAAGCTAAGCTAAAGCTAGAGCTAGAGCTAAAGCTAAAGCTCCCAGGGGACTGGGGGAACCGCGGGGCGGAGGAATGGACGTCCGAGCGATGGCCAGGGGGGGGGCGAAGAGAACAAACGGCATGGCCATAAGCTGTTGGCGGTCCGCGCGGAGCGCCACAAGTTGATATTGGCAGGCTCGGGGTGGGGATGCATCGACCCCCAGTCGCCCACTGCTCGCACACTGTTCCCATCGTCGAGGCAGTCGTCGGCAGGTGTTCCCAGAGATGATCCGAAGACCTGTTTTTTTCAACCTGGCGTTTTTTCATGGACTTGAGCCCGTTATCGGGCCCAGGGACCATCAAGCACGGGTCTGGGACGAAAAACCACCTCCAGGGCAGGGGTCGGGACCTTTGGGGGCCGCGGATTGAAAAAACAGATCGGCGGACGTCCGGGTTTGTTCTGAGTAGGCTCAGGGGGGGATGCATCGACCCCCAGTCGCCCACTGCTCGCCGACAGGGGCCCGACAGAGCGCCCCCCCCGCCCAGGATCGTTCGGCGTCGGAATCGGGGGCTCAGCGATCGGCGATTTATAGTCGATTCCAGGTGGCCAGCTTTTTCCGAAGGTTCCCCCTATGATTTGCAGCGCCCTTCGTCGTCGTCACCGTCGTCGAGGCTGATCTAGTCGTCGCGTTTGTCATCGAGATTGTTGTCATCGTCTACGGGGTTGTTCCCGTTGTCGTCGTCATCGTCGTCGTCCTCGAGGTCGTCATAAGGGTCGTCGTCGAGGTTGTTGTCGAGGCTGTTCCCGTGGTGGTGGTTGTCGTCGTCGTCGCCCCCGGATTGAGGTTTTGCTCCAACAGTTTTCGGCCTCTTGGCGTCGTGGGTGGCCCTGGTGGCTACTGCAGGATTCCCCTCGAAGTCCTGGCCAGGCCGCACCCCTGGAGAGCTCCAGGGGTTGATCGGTCGTCGCAGCCGCCGACACCCGCCGTCTTCGTCGGCCCTCCCGCTGCTCCTGCTCCTCCTCCTCTTCCTCCTCCTCCTCCTCTCTTGTCTCTCCTCCTCCTCCTCCTCCTCTTCCTCCTCCTCCTCCTCCTCCTCCTCTTCCTCCTCCTCCTCTCTTGTCTCTCCTGCGTGTGCCCCGGGGCCCTCGGATC
Organism: Prorocentrum cordatum; assembly: GCA_963575745.1. Classification (NCBI taxonomy): domain Eukaryota; class Dinophyceae; order Prorocentrales; family Prorocentraceae; genus Prorocentrum; species Prorocentrum cordatum. The sequence goes on along the minus strand of CAUYUJ010015810.1, from coordinate 177,897 downwards.
CGAAGAGGGCCCCAGAGCGAGTGGACCGCGCGCGGCCGAGCGCGGCTCGGCCTCCTCTGCCTCCCTCACCTCCGCCGCTCCTGCACGCCCTCTGCATCCTCCTCCTCTTCCTCCTCCTCCTCGGCGCTTCCCGCCCTGAAGAATCCACCTCCTCCACCTCCTCTGGCCCATCCACGCCGGCGCCGGCGCCCCTCTTCAGGCCCCTCGGCCTCCTCCTGCTCGCGGCTATCTGTTTTCGTCGTCTCGAGCCCTCCTCCTCCTCCTCCTCCTCCTCCTCCTCCTCCTCCTCCTCCTCCTCCTCCTCTGCACCTCGCCCGCCGCCTCCTCTGCCTCGGTTCCCTGCGGCTGCGGCGGCCCCCGCCCTCAGGCCGGCCACCGCCGCCGCGAGGCCTTGCCTGGATCCTACCAGGGAGAGCGAGTCCTGGCGGACGAAAGCGCTCGCAATGCGCCAGGCGACGGAAGCCTGCTGTCAGAGGCCACTGGCCAGCGCAGAGGCGCGCGACTCGCCGTCGGCCGTGGCGGCCAACTCGCTCGCGCGCTCTCGCCCAGGCGGCCTCCCAGCTCGAGCGCTCACGGGGAGATGTTGAGCCCCGCACAGCGTCGCCGCTTGGCCCTCTCCTCCTCCGCCGCTGCGGCCCCGTCCCAGCTGGCCGCTGCGCGGATCTGGGCCAACTCAGCGCGGGCGCCCACCACGGCGACGTCAGTGGCCACGCGCCTGCCGTCGCAGTTGAAGACGACATCCAACACGTCCCCAGCCTCGTCGTCCGCCGTCGTGTCCACCAGGGCCGGCGCGGGCGAGCTCTCGAGCCGCTGCTACCAGAGCGCGCGAAGGTCGATGAGGGCCTTGACGAAGCGCCACAAGATGTCGCGGATCTCGTTGTGGCCCCCGACAGCCTCCCCGCCGATCTTGCACCCTTTTGCGTGCACGAGCCCGTCAAGGCCATCCAGCTGCGCCCCGCAAACACCCCGCGTTCCGGAGTGGTGACAATGTGTCTCCACATGCGATTGAAAGACTACCTTCTCGACAGTGCACAGCAGGCGCCTGCGCAGAGCCATGCGCCAAGCTTCGTCCGAGATGGCTTGGTTGTCGGGCTGTACTGCACGCACACGAAGTTGCCTGCTCCAGCGTCTCCTGCTTACCGCAGCCGCGCCCAGAAGGGTGCAGGACGCCGCTGAGGGTGGTCTCGCCCACCTGGAGGGCCGCCGCGTGCATGATCATCCTTTGCATGTGCTTGTTGGGTTCGGTGGTGAAGTCCAGTTTCACGTCGCCGACCAGCGCGGGTGCCCGAGTCGTCAAGTCAGCTCTCGCCTTTGTAGCTCCGCCGCGAGTCCCGGGAAAGCTGCGTGCAAGCCCTGCTCTGTGTGCACGGGAGCCCCGGGGCATTGTCGCCAGAGATGTTGGCGCCATCCCGTATGAAAAGCAGCAGATGCCCGCGGCGTGGCCAACCCAAAAGCGGCGCCGCTGTCGCGAAGCGGCAACTTAGTCGCGATCTGCTCTGGGGTCAGGTCGACATCGAACAGCTCGGCCCACGCGTCCGCGACGGCGCCGTCGGAGGCCGCGAGCGCTTGCGTTCACTCCAGAGGCGCGAGCGGCGCAGGTGCCTGGGGGGCCCCGACGGTGACGTAACGCAGAACCGCACCGGCGACCTGGCAGCAAAACCCTCGCCGTCGGGTGTCCTGGAGAGTATCGACCGCACGTAACAGTGACCTTCCGCCGGAGTGACCTTTGGAGCGGGCCCAATCGGGTCCCCCAATCGAGGCCCGATCGCGTCCTGAGAGAAGCGGGTCCTGAGGTCGTTTCTTGGTTTCGGGCTCCCGGGACCCTCCACGTTCCCCTGGACCGTCAGGACAAAAAAAACGACTCAGGACGAAGACCTGGTCCCGGGGGAACAGCCCCAGGGTCCAGGACCCGTTTCCCTCGGGACCCGTTTACTTCAATCCAAGAATAGCAGCTGTGTCGCGCAACAGAGCCGTCGCTTTCTGCATCTCCTGCTTGGAAGTGCCAAACCCTGCCGCCAAGCGGTCTTCGCGGTCGTGGTCAGGTCATAAGTAGAGCGCGCAGCCCAGCACGAGGAGGTCGAACACCACGGCGTGGTGCAGCATGTCCGTGAGTGTCTGTTGCGGGCAAGGTTCGTATCCATATCCAGTGCGTCTTGGATTTTTTGGGAAGGAGCGTCAGAAGGCCGAGGCGCGCTGGATATGGATAAAAATCGAGCCTCCAGGGGGTAAATTTATCGATATCCAGCGCGCCTCTGGTTTCTGGGGAAAGGGAACCCGAAACTCCACATCGCAGTGGACGTGGACAGAAGTATTGCCCGCACCTGTGCAGCTCCGGGCGATGCCAGCAAGACGTTCGTCTTCTCCGCGGCGCACCAAAAAGCCCACCCCGCGCGAGCTCGGCAGCCCAGGCGTCTCTGTTTGACCCACGAGGGGGTCCAGCTGAAAGGGGGGGGTGCAACAGATTTGGCGCAATAGCTTTACGGGGTTGCAATCGATTCGGGGCTTGCAATACATCCTGGTGCGCAAATCTACTGCTGGATTCTCGCGTGCAACACGTTCGATGCAACACCATGCAATCCACCTCGCCGTCGCAGTACATTTGCGATACACCTGCCCGAATTCTATCGCACCGCCCCCTCTCAGCTGGACCCCCTTTTGCGTCAACCAAACGTCGCACGAGGCCGCCAGGTTGGCAGCAGGCCCCGCAATGTAGATGACGTCCGCGTATGCCACGAGACTCGTCCCAAGGCCTCGCCGGTGATGGTGGCGTTGAGCAGGCGGTCTACCAGGGGCTCATCCAGGGCACTGGAATGGCTCGGACACGCGCATTTTGTCTTGGCGGAATCATCCATCGAAGAGCCTTTCGGGTCATCTTGCAAAGTAATGCGCGCGAAACCGAAAACTGCACGGGAAGTGGACGTCCGAGCGAGGGCGAGGGGCGTGCGTGCCCGAGCGGCCGCTTGAGCTGCCCCCCAGCAGACTGTGTCGTAGGCTTGCTCGATGCCCAAGCTGAGCACGCCCTTGAAGTTCCCTGACTCCGCAGCCAAGCTGAGCGGCTTGAACGCCGCGTCGGCACCGCCAGCGCGCCCGCACGCGAACTGCATGGAGCCGACGGCGTCCTGTCCCTCCTGCTGCTGCTGTTGCTGCTCCTCCGCCTCTCTCTTCCCCTCCTGGATTCTCCAACTCCTCCTCACTTCTGTATCCTCCCTTCTCATCCCTCCTCGCTCTCCTCAGCATCCCGCTCCGCGTGCTGATTATCCTCCCTTCTTTCTCCTCCCCTCCACCCTCCGCCCACCCTTCCTGCTTCCCTCCCTCGCCCATCGGCCCAGGGGCACACCCGAGTGGCCCCCCCCCCTCCCTCCATGCTTCCTCCATTGTTGCCATCCTGTTGTATTTCCCTCCTCCCTCCCCCTCCTTCCTCTACCGGGGCATGCGCAAAAAAACGACCATCCTTGGATATGAGGGTATAGTGGTGTTGCACATTAGATATAACGATCTAGTAATGTCGTGCGTGTCGTACGAAACGTGTGAGGGGTGTGCCACGAAACGGAGGAGGGGCCGCAATGCGCCCAAACAAGGTCCTCCTGGACCAGCGGAGTGTCCATTAATTTCGCCCGCACGTGAGGCCACGGCATCGTTACCAGTATCCTCGTCCGCACGTGAGGCCACATTAGGTCCCGGTGCATTCGCCCGCACGCGAGGCCATATTTTCGCACTCATGTGTCAACGCCCACAAATCGTGCTCGCATGCCATGCCGTGCTCTACAATGCATCGTGTACCCTTTCGGGATCATTGCCCTGCTCGGCATCCGACTGTGCGAGTAGAGAGGGGATCTACGCCATGGTAAGGGATGGGAGGGAGGGGTAGGATGTCAGATATGACGCGAGCGCACCCAGCTCGCCCTCCCCCCCCTCCCCCCACGGAGCAAAGCTTGGTGGAGGCACAGACCTGCCTGGCTCACGAGTCAGCTTTGCACTTCGGGGGGGAGGGGGGGGGGGAATGGAGGGAGGGGTGGGGGGGAGGAGAAGGAGGAGGAGAAGGAGGAGGAGGAAGAGGGAGGAGGAGGAGGAGGAGGAAGAGGCGGAGGAGGAGGAGGACCAGTGTAAACCCAAGAGTCACCAACGATGTTGGAATAAACCCTCCCCCCCAAGCTCCCTCTTCATAGGCCACTACAGCGGCTCATTTATGAAGAGCCTGAAGCATGCCAAAATATTATTCTCGGTATTCCAACGCCACGGATGATCCTGACTCTTGCGTCTTGACGATCTTGAATCGTACCAGAACGCCATTCCTGGGACCTCAACTCCGCGAATCATCGTAACTGATGCGCCCTCGAAATCGTGAATCCTTCCAACGCACCATTTCTGGTACGCCGATCATGGGAATCCGTGAAGCTCCTGCAATGTGTTAACAAGACTGTTCGCGGCGCTAAAGGCGACAGCCACATGTTGAAAAGGAACCGCCCTCAATCCGTGAAGCTCTTGCAAATGCTGAATCAGAATGTGCGCGGCGCTAAGGCGAGAGCCACATTTTGAAAACGACACGTCCTTCATCCGTGAAGCTCTTGCAATTTTTGAATCAGAATGTGCGCGGCGCTAAGGCGAGAGCCGGCGAGATCCACATTTTGAAAACGGCCCGCCCTTCATCTGTGAAATTGTTGCCAATTTTAAGTTTCAGGGTCATAGTCTGAGGCGAAACGCCTGGCCCGCCCTGAAAACTGGCCTTGGGGTGCGAAAGGGCGAATTCATGTGTAAGGAAAAGGAAGGAGGAGAAAGGAGGAGGAGCAGGAGGAGGAGGAGAAGGAGGAGGAGGAGGAGGGAGGAAGGAGGAGGATGAGGAGGAGTAGGACGAGAAGGAAGAGGAGGAGGAGGACGAGGGGGATGAGGAGGAGAAGGCGGAGGAGGATGAGGAGGATGACAAATTCTTCACGCTTCGCGTATCCCCACCAGCCCATCTCAAAACAGCAACTCTTGCGAAGCATGCCGACAGTCGTGTTTTTTTAGGCGTGTTTCCGCCTGCCCCCGCATATCTCCCCTGTTCCTCCTTCCTCCCGCCTCCTTGTACATCCTCCTTGTGGTGGGAGCGGGAGAAGGACGAGGCGG